>BROG01001001.1:0-177725 GCA_030159075.1 Atrina japonica | reverse complement strand
CCGGATTTGTATCTATGTCCTAGAAATCCTATTGATTTATACTTTGGTATCTGAAATTTTTATATTACAAACATATAACCATATTTAGAAACATATAACCATACTTACAAACATATAACCATACTTACAAACATATAGAAAAACATTAGGATATCACATTCATGCAACATGCATGTTATAATCTCTGCATTTCTTTGTCACTTGTTGTGTTTATCAAGCATTATGCTATCATATATAGAAGACTCCAAGCACTCAGCCACACAAAATTTGTATGAATCGTGTCAAGCATCTTAGCAATGGTTATCATCATTCAAAAAAGCTTAAAGAGGCATTAGTTGTGTCTACCAAAAATATCATTTCAATTTTGTCCTAATTTTACTACTTTTAATTGATGTATATTAACAAATAGGACCTATACACAGGTATAAAAGTCTGATATTCCTATATATTTTGTGAAAATAATCTGGTATTCATATACAAATAGTAAGGATGAGTTAATCAATTGTAACTGAAAAAGTGCAAAACCTGGGTTTCTAAAGCAATTTTGACAAAATACATGTATATAGCAATCTAGGAATTTTCATGCCTGTGTATATCACTTTTTGTTATTTTATATCAATCTAAGTAAAAAAAGAAAATATTATTTTTTGAAAAAAAAACCCAAAGATAATGCCCCTTTAATACCTTTGCATCATTACAGTAGAATTTGGTTCATTAAACTTCCAAGTATAATTATGGTTAAATATTGTTTAATACAGACACTGAGAGATTGGTAACCAAACTACATTAGTATATAGACTTAATTGTCTACAGTTTTGTAAGTAGTAATTATCCTTAACATCTATTTATAGCAATCGACACAATATGATGGAACTTGTTAGACAAAATGTTTGTTTCATCTACGGAAGACACTTACTAATTCATGACACCTTATTGCACTTGTGGACTTCACAGAGCTTCAAGAGGTCTGCATTTGTCCAAAAACCACAGTACTGTTCCTGATGTCTCAGTGTTACAATATTTCACTTTGTAAACAGAGGATTAAGATTCATTTCAAAACAGAGACACTTTCTATGTAAATAAGTAGCATAAGAAGAGAAGATCAATGTTATTCCAAGACTCATTTGTGAATCAAGGGCCATGTAATTGTACGCTTACCTAACGACCCCATGACACAAGTAGTCCCTACTCAATGTACAGACCAATTGACACAAGTAGTTCTTGCTCTATCTACAGATTTCTGACACAGGTAGTGCTTGCTCTACATACAGACCAACTGAACGAGGTAGTGCTTGCTCTACATAGAGACCAACTGAAAGAGGTAGTGCTTGCTCTACATACTGATCAACTGACACAGGTAGTTCCTGCTTTATCTACAGACCTACTGACACTGGCAGTCCCTACTCTATGTGCAGACCAACTGACACAGGTAGTTCTTGCTCTACATACAGACCTACTAAACTAAAGGGGGTAGTGATTGTTCTACATACAGACAGGTAGTCCTTGCTTTATCTACAGACCAACTGACACAGGTAGTTCCTGCTTTATCTAGAGACCAACTGACACAGGTAGTTCCTGCTTTATCTAGAGACAAACTGACACAGGTAGTTCTTTGCTTTATCTAGAGACCAACTGACACAGGTAGCTCCTGCTTTATCTAGAGACCAACTGACACAGGTAGTTCTTTGCTTTATCTAGAGACCAACTGACACAGGTAGCTCCTGCTTTATCTAGAGACCAACTGACACAGGTAGCTCCTGCTTTATCTAGCGACAAACTGACACAGGTAGTTCCTGCTTTATCTACAGACCAACTGACACAGGTAGTTCCTGCTTTATATACAGACCAACTGACACAGGTAGTTCCTGCTTTATCTAGAGACAAACTGACACAGGTAGCTCTTTGCTTTATCTAGAGACCAACTGACACAGGTAGCTCCTGCTTTATCTAAAGACCAACTGACACAGGTAGTTCCTGCTTTATCTACAGACCAACTGACACAGGTAGTTCCTGCTTTATCTACAGACCAACTGACACAGGTAGTTCCTGCTTTATCTACAGACCAACTGACACAGGTAGTTCCTCCTTTATCTACAGACCAACTGTCACAGGTAGTTCTTTGCTTTATCTACAGACCAAATGACACAGGTAGTTCCTGCTTTATCTACAGACCAACTGATACAGGTAGTTCCTGCTTTATCTACTGACCAACTGACACAGGTAGCTCCTGCTCTACAGACCAACTGACACAGGTAGTCCCTGCTCTACAGACCTACTGACACAGGTAGTTCTTTGCTTTATCTACAGACCAACTGACACAGGTAGCTCCTGCTCTACAGACCAACTGATACAGGTAGTTCCTGCTCTACAGACCTACTGACACAGGTAGTTCTTTGCTTTATCTACAGACCAACTGACACAGGTAGCTCCTGCTTTATCTACAGACCAACTGATACAGGTAGCTCCTGCTCTACAGACCTACTGACACAGGTAGTCCCTGCTCTACAGACCTACTGACACAGGTAGCTCCTGCTCTACAGACCAACTGACACAGGTAGTTCCTGCTCTACAGATCTACTGACACAGGTAGTTCCTGCTTTATCTACAGACCAACTGACACAGGTAGTTCTTTGCTTTATCTACAGACCAACTGACACAGGTAGCTCCTGCTCTACAGACCAACTGACACAGGTAGCTCCTGCTCTACAGACCAACTGACACAGGTAGTCCTTGCTCTTTTTACACTGTATCTATATTATATTTACATGACGACTTTTTTATCAAATATTTACGAAAAACCACTTTCCAAAGTTGTTGGGAAAGACAGTATAGGTGAAAGATTGCAGTGTTTTAACCACTCAGTCATGGTGTCCCCTCAGTCACTATAACAAGAAAGATCAATAATTGTGTATCTTTTAAAGCGATATAAGCTGTCACAATGATGATTTTTGTCCTATGACATATAGATGAGAATATGATAAAATGTGTTCAAATACATTATAAAACACGTGAAACATTGTAAAATGTCTTCTTTTCTAAGTTATTTGTTTTATTAGAATTTATGTTTTCCTGTACCTTAAAAAATCCAACTGTGCTTCCGTATGCAATGACCTTTCAGATCAACTCTTTTGCCATATTGAATTTTTACTTTGCTTTGCTTTGCTTTGTGCCTTTTAATGATATTTTAAATAGCTGAAATAAATTTTTCCAGTCTTTAATGTTACCCTGAAATGAATGCTGACATTGCAAAAATCTAACCTATATATCTGTAAAAATTATGCATATTTTGTGTTTTACAATCGTGCCACCATGTTTGGTGGAGTTGGGCAGTTCATATTTGTCAAAAATGATAAAGCCGAGTATGTGATGGGACAAGCTAAAAATGGGTCAGGATCACCTGATATACCCGGCACATTTACAATTTCAGAAACGAGTGTTTTGAAACAACGGAAAAGATCAACATTGCCCATTTCAGGTATGAAATGAGTGATAAAAAATGCAAAGGGTCATAAGAATAGAATATACTTTAACTTTAAGTAGCATGTAACCTTTATAAGAATTACAGATAGTTAATGTGCAATGGCCAGAATGATATCAAACTAATATTACAGTTACGTTTGGCAAGTTTGGGGCAATTATACGCAAGTATTTGTTATACTAACCACCAGATGGTCTCTTTGGGATATATGCGAGATAAAAGGGGCATGTAATTTTTTTCATGTACTACAGCTCATATCGCTTTAAGAGACCTACAGGGACAAATTTTGTATATTTGAGGGTTGATTGATGTTTTGAGCCTTGTATTGAACGTGTAAGGCAGGGTTGCCCATTTTCAGCCCTACTGTTCTCCGATTATTTAAGACTACGTAACCAATGAACAACGTGTCATTTGGTCACTTTTCGGTTGAAGAAGTAACATTTTTAAGTAAACAGAGTAAGTGACTTTAGCAAAATGGATGAAATTGTACAGGAGTGCAGTGATTCAATATTCATTCAAGAAAGGACTAGCACCGAGGGCTATTCATGCCGACATGGCAGCGACACTAGGAGAGGATGACCCCTCATATGCTACTGTAAGAAGGTGGGTGGCAGAATCTAAGCATGGCAGGCAGAGCCTCCACGATGACCCCATCCTGGAAGGCCTGTTACTGTCACTCAAGTCCATGATTTTGTTATGGGCGACATGTTATGCATCACTTCTTAGGTATTTAAGAAAAAATAAATAACCTATTTACTCCTAAAAACACATTTGGGCTGGTCCAAGTTCTTGATTTACAGAAGAATCCATTGTCTTTCAGAGGTTGATGTGTTGAGATCAAGCATAGTGGAAATTTCAGTAAAGGTGTCTTGTTTAACCTGGACAATGTCCATGCTCAGAAGTCTGTCATTGCTATAGCTGCCATTCATAATTGTAGCTTTCAATTGATTCAGCATTCCTCTTACTCACTTGATTTCACTCCATCAGACTTCCATCCCAAAATTGTAAAAATGCCATTTCTATTACCCATTTCCAGACAGATGATGATGTCATATATGTAGTGGAGGATTTTCTGATCAATCAAGAAAGGGACTTCTTTAAAAGTGACATTGAGGCTCTTTAAAAGAGCTCTGGAAAAAGTGTATAGATACTGAAGGGGAATGTGTTGAAAAAAGTGCAATAAGTTTCCAAAAAGACAAATCCTTGCATATAAGGCTCAACACTTCTCAATTAACCCTTGCATGACACAAAGCCTAATTCCAGTATGTAAGTTTTAATACCTTTGTATTTCAATGTATTAAAAATGTTCAAACACTGACATAAGAAGCATGGTTCCACAAGATCATTCAAAGAAAAATATTCCCTGCCAAATGTTCCAAGATAAAGAATAATCTCATGTCTTTATATGGGCAACAACTAATAACCCTGATAGTAAAAAAATGAGCATTATATAAAATAAAATAAAGAAAAAAATCACACACACACACACACACACACACACACACACACACACACACACACACACATTTACATTATCAGATTATGTAAATGATATAAAATATAATGGGAGATTCCAAACTGAGTATATAATGAGTTTTACAGTAATGTTTGTTAATGCAACAATAAAAACCATGACAATTTCATTAAGATCTTCTCAAATAGAAATTATATGCACTTGACATCTATGTCATACAAACGGCAGCTGTGGCCTCGGGAATGACAATAAACACATATGAATATGGCGGCATGACAACCGCTCCCTGCATAATCAATGGATTGTGAAGATCAGGCAGTTCCGTATCCGATACCATCTGAAGAAGTTCGCCATTTAAACTCACAAATCTGAATAGAGAAAATGACATACTAAGTTTCTGTTTCAAATTAAAGTCCAACATTAGAATAAACAAATAGGTATAAAATACTTGATACATTTATCTATGTCCTGTAACATTAGTAAAATACTTGACACATTTATCCATGTCCTGTAACAACAGTAAAATACTTGACACATTTATATCCATTCTGTCCTGTAACAACAGTAAAATACTTGACACATTTATCCATGTCCTGTAACAACAGTAAAATACTTGACACATTTATCCATGTCCTGTAACAACAGTAAAATACTTGACACATTTATCCATGTCCTGTAACAACAGTAAAATATTTGACACATTTATCCATGTCCTGTAACAACAGTAAAATACTTGACACGTTATCCACCTTAACAACAGTAAAATATTTGACACATTTATCCATGTCCTGTAACAACAGTAAAATATTTGACACATTTATCCATGTCCTGTAACAACAGTAAAATACTTGACACATTTATCCATGTCCTGTAACAACAGTAAATTTAAAATATCTGTAATATCAGAAAGTATTCTCTACAAATCATCCTATCCTATCCTATCAAGCCAATTTATACTTGACTCACGTTTTAAGTACAGGTAATTTTATTTATTCTAACTATTGATAATTTTTTATTCAAAACAAAGAAAGTCTAAATAATATAAGGGACAGTTCTCTTTGTAAGTATGTACATACATGTAAGTTTTCCAATCACAGTCACTGTAACAAGTTATGCACTGTCTCACTTAGTCTACATCTATTTCAGTGCATCGTTTGTTGTATATGTATCTACGTACAAATGATGTACATAAATATGGAACAATAACAATCAGGGTCAGAGAGTGCTTGATATTGTTTCAATGTTGTTGTATGTCTCCCTAAAGTATCACTGGTGAACACATTCACCCATAAAGACACATTTGGATTTGCCTAAGCCATTGGTTTATAATAGAGTCCATCATTGCTCTGGGATTAATAACTAAAAGGTGAAATGCCAAAAATGAAACCTGTGCATTGACTAATGGTCTATCATTTCACCTGAAATGGTGAACAATTATTACCTGTAATAAGGGGTCTTAAGCCTGGTATAAAACCCAAAACTTTCATCTGACAAGGTGAACAGTCATTACCTGTAATAAGGAGTCTTAAGTCTGATATAAAACCCAAAACTTTCACCTGACATGGTGAACAGTCATTACCTGTAATAAAGTGTCATGGGTCCGATACAACACCCAAACCTTTCAATTGACATGGTGGAGTCATTACCTGTAATAAAGTGTCATGGGTCCGATACAACACCCAAACCTTTCAATTGACATGGTGGAGTCATTACCTGTAATAAAGTGTCATGGGTCTGATACAACACCCAAACCTTTCAATTTACATGGTGGAGTCATTACCTGTGATAAAGTGTCATGGGTGCGATACAACACCCAAACCTTTCAATTGACATGGTGGAGTCATTACCTGTGATAAAGTGTCATGGGTCCGATACAACACCCAAACCTTTCAATTGACATGGTGGAGTCATTACCTGTGATAAAGTGTCTTAGGTCTGATACAAAACTCAAACCTTTCACTAACGAAAGACAATCACAATTTGGATAGTAAATTACATGTTGAATATTGACATTTACCTGGATCTAATGTCTCCATCTTGAGTTAATTACATGGTGAGTGGTAATTAAAAAAGCCAAACATTTCACCTGACATGGTGAACAGTCATTACCTGAGATAAAGGATCTAAGGTCAAATATAAAATCCAAACCTTTCGCCTGACATGGTGAACAGTCATTACCTGTGATAAAGTGTCGTAGGTCTGATATAAAACCCAAACCTTTCACCAAGGAAAGAAAATCACAATCATGTTGAGTATTGACATTTAGTCGGATCTAATGTCTCCATCTGGAGTTAATACGTGGTGAGTGTTGACATTTACATGGATCTAATGTCTCTGGAGTTATTTCTGGAGTGTTGACAATACATGTCTCCATCTGGAGTTAATACATGGTGAGTGTTGACATTTACTTGGATCTAATGTCTCCATCTGGAGTTATGGTGGAGAGTGTTGACATTTAGCTGGATCTAATGTTGCCATCTGGAGTTAATTACATGGTGAGTGTTGACATTTACCTGTATCTAATGTCTCCATCTGGAGTTAATTACATGATGGGAGTTGACATTCACTTGGATCTAATGTCTCCATCTGGAGTTAATTACATGATGGGAGTTGACATTCACTTGGATCTAATGTCTCCATCTGGAGTTAATTACATTGTGAGTGTTAACATTTATCTAGATCTAATGTCTTGATCTGGATTTAATTACATGATGGGAGTTGACATTTACCTGGATCTAATGTCTCATTTTGTAGTTAATTACATGAGAGTTATCATTACCTGGATCTAATGTCTCCATCTGGAGCTGTCATGATGTACACATGTAATTCCTGATTACCGTACTGTGCAAGATTCATGCTTTTGAAGTCAGAATATAAATTCATACCATAAACTGTGATGCTGCCCAGTCCATAACTAAAATACAAAATAGGATGTTTGTTTGTTTATTGTTATTTAACGTCCCACTCAAGAATATTTCACTCATATGGAGACGTCACCAAATGCCGGTGAAGGGCTTCAAATTTTAGCCTATGCTCGGCACTTACGGCCATTGAGCAGTGAGGTTTTTTTAACATGCCGACACCTTTTGTGGCACAGGACCTCCAGTTTTTACTGTCTCATCCGAAAGACAGGAAACCAACCTGTTTGGAGTATGTGTGAGTGTGTGTATGTTGTATGTGTGGTGTAAATGTGAGTGTATGTGTGGTATATTGGTGGTGTATGTGTGCATGTATGTGTGAGTGTATGTGTGTGTATGAGTGAGTGTAAGTTTGAGTGTGTTGGGGTATATTGGTAGTGTATGTGTGAGTGTATGTGTGTGTATGAGTGAGTGTAAGTTTGAGTGTGTTGGGGTATATTGTTAGTGTATGTGTGAGTGTATGTGTGTGTATGAGTGAGTGTAAGTTTGAGTGTGTTGGGGTATATTGGTAGTGTATGTGTGTGTATGAGTGAGTGTAAGTTTGAGTGTGTTGGGGTATATTGGTAGTGTATGTGTGTGTATGAGTGAGTGTAAGTTTGAGTGTGTTGGGGTATATTGGTAGTGTATGTGTGAGTGTATGTGTGTATGAGTGAGTGTAAGTTTGAGTGTGTTGGGGTATATTGGTAGTGTATGTGTGAGTGTATGTGTGTGTATGAGTGAGTGTAAGTTTGAGTGTGTTGGGGTATATTGGTAGTGTATGTGTGAGTGTATGTGTGTGTATGAGTGAGTGTAAGTTTGAGAGTGTTGGGGTATATTGGTAGTGTATGTGTGAGTGTATGTGTGATTGTGTTGTGTATGTGTGAGTGTATGTGATTTTATGTACTGTTTTCCAACTTACTAAAATGAAGCTGAGCAGTGGGCGTAGAAGCGAAGTTTATCTGATTTATCAGAGGTAGAAACCTGAAAAACTTTGCCTCCGACCAATCTTTTGTACAAAAGTGTAAGCCAGTAGTCCTGAAAGATAAAAAGAACATAGTTATTCATAATATGAATAATTAGATACCAAAATTCTTCATTTCTCATTATTTTGGAAAATTGAATTGAACGGTAGCTGCAAATCTTATTTTTCAGTCATCCACATTATTATGTGGGGATCCTTTTATAAAATTTTAGTATTTAACTAACCATGTCAAACCCTAGCATCCACCCCAAAAATGTGTAAGGTGAAATGAGATAACAATGATGTAAACAGATGAAAACTTGAAAAAGAAATGGAAAGAACACCCCTACCTCTAAAAGTTATGAGTTATAAGATAACCAAAGTCTGTTAATCCATACATTTCAAACATAATTATCTCCCCCTTCTGTGCAAGCTGGTTTAGCTACAGCTTTATGGCAAAAATTTTTATGACCATGACAAAAATCCCTAACTCCACACATTGAAGACTAACAGAGCATTTTCCAGTTCTGGTTGTAAGACAGAAACATTTGAACCCAAGGGAAAAGATTCTGAAATTTGTAGTCTGAGACAGAATCTATGGGTTAGACAGGATTTTCCCATGGATGTTATTTTAGTGAGTCCCAGGGACCCCCTAAGAGCCAAATTCCTGAGTACTTTGTTAAATTTGTGAGTTCCCAAGTCAATGAAATTCAAGAAAATACATGAAAACAAAGACAAACATTTTCAGTCTCAGGTTGAAAAAAAATTAATGAGTTTTTGTGCATCCTCAGAGACTCAGTAATATTCATGTTTTGCGTTCTGAAAAGATTTTATGCATCAGAGACGCATGCGTAATGGAAAACCCTGGCTAGATACTGAAAAATCTTGAGATTTTTCTATTTTATGAGAGAAAAGACTGCTTCCCTGTCACCTGCTAGTGATACAACTGTGTAATTCCAGTGATATTTGAACATATATCTTATCAATGTTAATTTCTGGTTCTTTACATACAGCTTGTCTACACCCTTGAGATTGGACAGAGAAATTTCAACCTAGCAAAAACATAGATGCACCATTCAAAAGATGGGGAAATAATTAACTTCTTTTTCAAAGGTGAAGTTGGAATTGTGAGATTTGAGAAGATCATCAAGTGACCTCGTTGCATCTTCCACTTACAGGATTGGGATCCAGTGTGTAATAGTCCACTAAACCATAATTCCCACCATAGTATGACTGTCTCAATACAGCACTGATATTGTTCTTTGCCGCCAAACCCAGTTTGTCTAACCACCTAGAATAAATCAAGTATGAATTTACTTTTTTTTTTACTATTTTCATAAATATTCTAAATCTTGCAACACTTTTGATAATTTCTGAACAAGAATTGCTGGTCACTTCATTGATGATCAGCACAAAAGTCAATTCAGGAGATCCTGCGTGGGAGGCAAATTTTTACTGTATACTGTCACCATGCTAAATTCAAACATTTTGTTTTAATAATTTCTGGACTTCAGAATCATTTTATTTCTATTTTTACAAGTATGTTTAACAACAAATTGACAGGTTGTTTAGTCTTATCATGACTTTGGGAACAATAGATTCAATTACTTAAAATGGACTCAGTTTCAGTGTCAAGTGGTTCCTAACATAATCATGTGTTTCTATAAAGCATTTATAAAATTACTTATTTTCATGTTTTTATGTACATCCACCATAGATTAATTTTATATTTACAGTTATTTTAACACCTGTTGACACATGTCAATCATTTGCAATCTTAAAGCTATTGTTTAATTTCTTCTTAACTACTAATGTAAAATTTCAATTCCTCAGTTTGGAAATCGGACACACAACTGATGACACCCGACTCATGACTTTGTTTTGAGACCTTGTATACTACTGGCCACAATTCCAACATTGAATTGTATTTTTATTCAGGACTTATCTATTATTATTCACTATTTTTGACTATTTACTTTTGATTGTTATATATTTGTGAATTACTGTTCCATGGTTGTGCCTTTTCTCTTTTTTTGTGGCTCAACAGTGAATTTGAACTAAAACCTAAATATCTGTCAAATGCTTTCTCACAAGATTATAACAATACCAAATATAAACTACTATAATCCAAGATAGCTTAACCATACCTGTCAACTTCTAAGAGAAAAAATGCTGGTCGTGACCTGCATTGAGTAAAACAAACATTACACATAATAATCTGTCTCGCTGGACCATGATTTGATATCAAATGTACATACCAAATTGTATATTTCAGGGATGTGGCAGTACTCCCACATACATTACTGACTGTGTTTTTCAATAAGGACTCAAATAAAATTAAGTTAGTTTGCTGTATACCGACCGACCCATGGAAATCACCGCGACGCAAAAAGTTTTATTGCCGTTTGCAAAAAAAATATTTTTTTATTGACGATCTCTCTGGAACATACAATTATCATCACAACTTTAAACAGTATTAGTATTAACTTTGTCTCGATCTCTGAGAATATGCATGTGTATATTTTGACCGTGGCGCTATCATTTATTCAATGAAACATTGTATATTAACAGTATTTTATCCGAGTAGTGTAAAATAATGGCCAAAACGTACATAACATGACACTTGGGGCCTATCAAGGAACTGCAAATTCATAATACGGCCTCTTGTAACTCTTCGATATATTACCAATCCATAGATCTACAGTATTAGGGCATAAATGAGTTAGCCAAACTTTCTGTCCCAATTTTAAGGAATTTTTTTAGGGGGGTAAATCAGGATTTTACCCTAATCCCTTTGGAGATTCTGTCTGACGGGGCAACACGACAGAATCTCCAAAGGGATTTAATCAGATTTTACTCACTCAAAAAATCTGGACATAAAGTTCGGCCTGGGCTACTGCTACATCCCTGAATACACATGTATTTTCCCTACGAATACTATTTATAAAAATAGGAAACCAAAAATCCTGTATAATATGTGTTTTACTAAGACAAACAATTATGAAACACCAGTGTAAATTTGTTTGATATGTTTCCCCCTATCTTGAAAGCAGAAGGGAATAATGTTATAGCAAACATAAAATCGTGTAGACAGCTATGTAAGAGTTACCGCCCGCTATTTTTTTTATTTCAAAATTATTTGTCAAAACGTAATGATTTTACAAAAATGAAATCAAATCTAGTAAAATGAAATCAATTAAATTTACATACCTGTTTTCTTTAACATAACCCTGTGTATTTCTCTAATTTAAATTAGAAATATATTAAAAAGTCCCAGAAAAGTTATCATTTTAAAACACCGACTCTGTCACTGCACCATGCACTTTATTATAAACACTGCCTCACCGTGTCACTGATTGCCGATAGTTGGGAGATCAAGTTGAGCCTCTGATGTTATACTGGCAAGTCTGTTTAACTTGCAACCAGTGAACAAATGCTATGAGATGACCATTGACATTCAATAGATACCGTATTTTATGGCCTATAGGTTGATGTTGGGGATAGGTAATTGTTGTACAGTGAAAACTTATTGAAATTTCACAAATAACCTCTCTCTTCTCATGTCTGTCTCAAACATTTATGAAATATTTAATGTGTCCTCATTTTTATAATTATTTTCATTATAATTTGTACAAATAATGACTGACTGCACAAAAATTTCCAATAAAATAAAATAATTTCCCTACCTACCTACCCATAGGTAAAAGGGTAGAGTCTGTAAACAGCAAAGAGAGAATATTTTACGTCTGGCCTAACAATCAATAATATATATGGTTAAACGGAGGGGCTGTGAACGGTTTTTAAGTTATAAGTAAAAATATAAAATTCAAGGGGTGGGGAAGGATCCCCCATGTGACCCAATGTTCACGCACCAATGAATGTGTCTACCATAATAGATAAGAAATACATGTCTCAGTGGTAGATGATGTAAAAGATTTTCAAGAAATACATAATAAACTTTAATTGTAAAAATCCAAGATCAACCTGGCAGCAATTATGTGATCCTAACTGCCTGAAAATGAACACTGCACAAGGAGGCCTGGCGGCCATTTTGTGATTTGTGATCCACCTGAAAATGTACACTGCACAACTACACCTAAAGGAAAACCTATATGTCAAATTTCATAAAAATCCCTTCTGTACTTTCTAAGAAATAGCGATAACAAACTTTAATTGTCAAAATCCAAGATGGCCACCTGCAAGCCATTTTGTGATCTGACCTGCCTGAAAATGTACATTGCACAACTAGACATCAAGAGAACCTAAATGTCAAATTTCATAAAGATCCCTTCAAAACTTTCTGAGAAATAGAGATAACAAACTTTAATGTCAAAATCCAAGATGGCCACCTGGCAGTCATTTTGTTATCCGATCTGCCTGAAAATGTACACTGCACAACTAAACCTCATGGAGAACCTATATATCAAATTTGATAAAAATCCCTTCAGTACTTTCTGAGAAATAGTGATAACAAATTTTAGTTGTCAAAATCCAAGATGCCGCCTGGTGCCTGGCAGCCATTTTGTAATCCAACCTGCAGGAAAATGTACACTGCACAACTAGACCTCAAGGGGAATCTATATGTCAAATTTCATAAAGATCCCTGATGTATTTTCTGAGAAATTGCAATAAACTTAAATTGTAAAAATTTAAATTGGCCACCGGGCAGCCATTTTGTGATAGGATCCACCAGAAAATGTATACTGCACAACTAGACCTCTAGGAGAACCTACAAATTTCATAAAGATCCTTTAATTACTTTCTGAGAAATAGGGATAACAAACTTTTATCTTTAAAATCCAAAATGGCCCACTATCAGCCATTCTGTGATCCTACCTGCATGAAAATGAAAACTGCATAACTAGACCTCTAAGAGAATCTATATGTCAAATTTCATAAAGATCTCTTCAGTACTTTCTGAAAGATAGCGATAACAAACTTTAATTGTCAAAATCCAAGTCTTCTGGCAGCCATTTTGTGATCTGACCCGCATGTAAATGTACACTGCACAACCAGACCTCAAGGAAAACCAATATGTCAAATTTGATAAAAATCCCTTCAAAACTTTCTGAGAAATAGGGATAACAAACATTAATTCTCAAAATCCAAGATTTTCAGCCTGGCAGCCAATTTGTGGTCTGACCCGCATGAAAATGTACACTGCACAACTAGACCTCACGGAGAATCTATATGTCAAATTTCATAAAGATCCCTTCCGTACTTTCTGAGAAATAGCGATAACAATCTATATTTGTCCAAATCCAATATGGCCGCCTGGTGCCTGGCAGCCATTTTGTAATCAGACCTGCAAGAAAATGTATATTGCACAACTAGACTTCTAGGAGAATCTATATGTCCATAAAGATCCCTTCAAAGTCTATATATTAAATTTCATAAAATTCCCTTTCAGTACTTTCTGAGAAATAGTGATAACAAACTTAAGTTGTCAAAATCCAAGATGGCCATCTGGCGCCTGGCAGCCATTTTGTAAAATGTACACTGCACAACTGCACCTCAAGGGGAAACTATATGTCAAATTTCATAAAGATCCCTTTAGTATTTTCTGAGAAATTGCGATAACTAACTTTAATTGTCAAAATCCAAGATAGCCACCTGGCAGCCATTTTGTAATCAGACCTGCATGAAAATGTACACTGCACAACTAGACCTCTAGGAGAATCTATATGTCCATAAAGATCCCTTCAGTACTTTCTGAGAAATAGCGATAACAAACTTTTATTGTTAAAATCAAAAATGGCTGTCTGGCAGCCATTTTGTGATCTGACCCACCTGAAAATGAACACTATAAAACTAAACCTCAAGGAGAACCTGTATCTGAAATTTCATAAAGATCCCTTCAGAACTTTCTAAGAAACAGTGTAACAAGAATTGTTTAAGGATGGACGATGGACGACAGACCACGGATGCAGGGTGTTAGAATAGCCCACCATCTGTTGATAGTAGGCTAAAAATACAGATTAACTTTAAAATAGTTCTTCCTGGAGTTGTATTTTGGTGGACCACAGGGAATACGGCACCTCTATCTACTATTTACCACCCACAGTGTCACGTTACTTTACGGTCCACAGCACCTCGTTACTCTACGGCACACGGCACCACACACACCTCTCACCCTGTTCATTACAACTTCACAGCAGATATGGGTCCAACGTCAACATTAACAACAAGATATATCTCTATATGTGCTGATAATATTTATACAACTACTTCTAACTAAAATATGAATTTTTTCTCTGTCTTAAATTGTGCATTTTAAATACTAAAATTTGGAAATTTAAAATTTAAGTGCATATATTGGAATTCTGACTACTTAGTGCTAGACATAACTTTTAGAGCTTGACATTAAGTCAAAACCCAAATCCTGTGAATTCCAATAATATTCACAAAGATTTAAACTTTTTTACTAATTTCAATAAAAAGTTTTTAAGAATGCAACTGAGTTTTTACAAATGTGTTAGAGTATCTGTGCTTCTGGAATATATTCATATTCCTTCAACTGAAGGAGAATGATACAGCACTAATCTTGTGTTAACTAAGTAGCCAAAATTTTTCAAAACAATGAAAATTCTAAATAATTCCTTAACATCACGTTTTAGTTCAAATCTATATGATTTTACTTGTGAATTATAACTCAAATTTGTTTTCCTTTTTAATAAGTAAGTTAACAGTGTCATATGTGTAAACAAAATGTCTGAATTTAGCATGGTAACAATGCCATCCAGTCAATGTAAACAATTTAAAGCATAAAAAATAGTAACTTACATGAATGCTGCAACAAAAGCATCAGAGAGATTTTCTGCACCTCCTCCCCATGCTGTGGAAGTTTCACCAATCCATACTTTTTTCCCACTTGCAAACTGCTTGGTCATTTTATTTCCAGCATCTATACTTATTTGTAATTCATTTAATATATTAGGATCAATGAACTGATTTATATTGGCTGTATGACCATTCAAATAATAACTGAAATAAAAACATCAAGATTATAATTGTTAATTAACTATGGAATTCTTTAAGATTTGGTATGATGAACTTCAATGGGTTTTCCAAGACAGATTTATCAACCAAATGTAAGGATCTTTGAAGTCAAACCAACTTACAAATGCACAGTCAATATGCCATCATTATTTATTACTAGACAAGGTAACTCAACACCAGTAATAAACTGTATTACTTTATCACTTGACATCAGGAAAAAATTACACAACTTTTCACAAATCTGTAAGTTATTTGGTAAATTCCAAACATTTTCTAGGTTAAATGATTGCAGGAATCCTGCTAATATCTGCCTAAATCTAAACTACCTCATTCTAAAAATTAAGATTACAGAATTTGAGTCATAAGAGATCTCAAACTGGTCATTTCCTTTTGAGATTAGCAATATTTTTGCTAAAAATTTATGAAAAGCATGACACCTATTTCCCCATTAAGAATGAGGCTCAGTATCAGGTAACCCAAATAATACCAGTAATTATATTCTGCCTATCGCCTGAATGCAATTACTCAGTAAAAGTGTGTCAACTGGAATTATTGACACTAAAGCATAATGGGATTCATTAATCTTAACATGCAGTGCAAAAAGAAGGAGGAGTTATAAATTGTTATAACAGCACATTTATATCTTATCATCTGAAGGCACCGAGAAACATCCATTTTGAAATTGCAGCTCTTTGATTGAAGTAATGAGTGTGTAGCCTCAACTTGACAGTAGTCTCTGATTGGTCTGTACAATTTGTACAGAGGTGATGAGACCAATGACCATGTTGACAGGCTTTTGCTGGTCTCTGTTACTTAAATAATTTAGCACTCTCTTAAAGCCCTCAAGAATGATAGTGGATAGAGAGTGCTAATTTATTTAAGTAACAGAGACAGCAAAAGCCTCTTAAGTTCTTTGATGGACCAAAATGTTGCAAAAGACAATGATATTTGATCTCTGTTGCATAACAACTTACAAAGAATGCAAACTGTCCCTTACTATAGGCAGATCATAGTAAAAGATCAAGTTATCATCATAATTAGTTAAATAACTGAATACTTACTGATGGAAATTTGGATTGGTTACAACCTGACCTCCGCCTTTTCCTAAAAACCTACAAAATAAAATACGACACACTTAACTTCTCATGTTGACAGGCACAGGGAAAAAATGAAGATTTCCTTTACACAAGTCACTCTAACTATTGACTTATAACTACACACAAATTACTGATATTCAAATGAAGATTTCTTTACACAAGTCACTCTAACTATTGACTTTTAACTACACACAAATTACTGATATTCAAATGAAGATTTCCTTTACACAAGTCACTCTAACTATTGACTTTTAACTACACACAAATTACTGATATTCAAATGAAGATTTCCTTTACACAAGTCACTCTAACTATTGACTTTTAACTACACACAAATCATTGATATTCAAATGAAGATTTCCTTTACACAAGTCACTCTAACTATTAACTACACACAAATTACCGATATTCAAATGAAGATTTCCTTTACACAAGTCACTCTAAATGTTTACATTTAACTACACACAAATGACTGATATTCAAATTAAGATTTCTTTACACAAGTCACTCTAAATGTTGACATTTAACTACACACAAATGACTGATATTCAAATTAAGATTTCTTTACACAAGTCAGTCTAAATGATGACATTTAACTACACACAAATTACTGATATTCAAATTAAGATTTCTTTACACAAGTCACTCTAACTATTAACTACACACAAATTACTGATATTCAAATTAAGATTTCTTTACACAAGTCACTCTAAATGTTGACATTTAACTACACACAAATTACTGATATTCAAATTCAGCCTTGAGTTTTAACTCTACAAGTGATCTTTAAGCAAACAGAATATAAAGAAGATTATTTTTTTCTAGAAATCTTTAACTGTGAGAAGAAATACATTGTTATATTTTTAAAATGAATATGTATATTCATTTATATTTTATTGTGACCGATATTCTAGTTAATGATTTTCTTTCGATAAATACACACCAATCATTTAAAAATGTAATAAATATAGAATAACACATACGGCCCTTGGGCTGATACTGGAGTCTCGGGGTTGATATGGCATGCAATACAGATTTTGCGATGTTTTGTTGTTTTCATCACATATTTTAAACCCTACTGACAAACACTTGGCAAACTATCAATGATAAAAAAGTCTTTTAATTTCTAGGATTATATGTTCCTTTAAATTATGGAACTTCCCACAGGTCTAAAATTACAGATTACACAAACATTTTACATGTAATGTAAAAATAGACTTCCTCAAGATACATTGTCTTTGATGATATCATTTGTATTTTAGTGTAAATATGTTACTAAGTAACTAAGATATATCTGAAATAATGGTAGGCCTACAGGGACTTTAAAATAGCAGTCATGCATGTTCTACTCCTGGTAAAACCCTGTTTTGAAGCTGTTCATGGCTAAACACTGTGTTGAAGGGAATAGCCATCTCCATGTACTTGTATATATATATATATATATATATATATATATTATAAACATAATACCAAAGTTATAATGCTCAGGATGACATCGTTTCTGTCAATTAGACTTCATCAGTTGAGCTCCGATTTAAAAAGTATGTGTATTTTCTAAAGAGAAAGTGGTATCATACAAGGCCAAATAATATCTCTAAAAGTATAGCTGAAATCCATTTAAGAGTAACCACTAAAAAAAATGACTATATTAGCATTAAAATTTTTTCGAATTTAAATGGTGTTATCAGTGCCAAATATTACATTAGTATAAGATTAGTATAACAACTGGTACCGAAATACCAGGTACTAGGTTTATGTATACCCTCGGGGACTATTTGCCGTGTTTTGAATCTACCTGTGGAATATTTTTACATTTTTTAAAATCAATGGATTCATTCAGATTTTCATTCAACAATCTTTTAAGATTGTTCTTTATGAGGCCTAATATGTCACAGAAGGTGCATTCCAAATGGGGTGCAATAAAGAGTTACAAGGGTGTGATAAAGGGAGGGCTGATACAGGGTATGTGATAAAGGGCATGTGCTGGCTCTAGTATCAGAGATGAAACAAGAGATCCCACAGGGATCTTGGTAACCACCATGGAATGTTGTATGTCTGATCTATGACACTCTGTTCTTTTCTCTTCTTTTCTCTTATTTTGTGTCTCAACATTGAAATTTGAACTTAAATCCATATTTCTGTGAAATACTTATTTCACAAAATTATAGCGAAACTGAACTTAAACTGAACATATTACATTTTCAATGAGAATGGAATTGAATATGGCCGACAGGTGTCCATCTTGGAGTTTAATCTCTCTGAAAATGTAATTTGCACATCTAGACCTCAGGGGGAACCTCCATAATCAATACCAAAATGACTCCTTCAGTACATTCTGAGAAATACATACTTCCATTGTTAAAATCCAAAATGGCTGCCTGGCAGTCATCTTGGAATCTTATCTCTTTAAAAATAACATATGCACAACTAGACCTCACAGGGAGCCTTCATTTCTAATTTCAATGAAATCCCTTCAGTCCTTTCTGGATTCCAATGTCTCTGAAAATGCAATATGCACAAATAAATTTTAAGGGGTACCTTGATGTCAAATTTCATTGAGATCCCATCAATCTTTTCTGAGAAATAGCGGTAACAAACATCATTTGGTCAAAATCCAAGATGGCTGCCTTTCAGCCATGTTGGATTCCAATCTCTTTGAAAATGTAATATGCAAAACTAGACCTTAAGGGGAACCTCCATGCCAAACTTCAATGAGATCCTGTCATTGCTTTCTGAGAAATAGTGGTAATAATCTTTGTTTGGTCAAAATCTAAGTTGGATTCCAATCTCTCTGAAAATGTTATATGCACAACTAGACCTTAAGGGGAACGTTCAGGTCAAATTTCAAGGAGATTCCTTTAGTTTTGTCTGAGAAGAAGCGGTAACAAACTTCTTTTAATCAAAATCCAAGATGGTCACCTGTCAGCCATGTTGGATGCCGATCACTCTGAAAATGTAATACAAACAACTAAACCTCAAGGGGAACCTTTATGTAAAAGTTCAAGGAGATCCATTCTTTTCTGAGAAATAGCGGTAACAAACTTCCTTTGGTCAAAATCCAAGATGGCCACCTGTCAGCCATGTTGGATGCCAATCACTCTGAAAATGTAATACAAACAACTAAACCTCAAGGGGAACCTTTATGTAAAAGTTCAAGGAGATCCCTTCTTTTCTGAGAAATAGCGGTAACAAACTTCCTTTGGTCAAAATCCAAGATGGCCACCTGTCGGCCATGTTGGATGCCGATCTATCTGAAAATGTAATATGCACAACTAAACCTCAAGGGGAACCTTTATGTAAAAGTTCAAGGAGATCCCTTCCTTCCTTGAAAATATAATATACACAAAAACACTTCAAAGGGAACCTTCATGTCAAATTTCAAGGAGATCCCTTCAGTCCTTTCTGAGAACTAGCAGTAACAAGAACTTTTCAGCATGTATGGACGACGGATGCAGAGTCATATTAATAGTCTGTATTTTGTAGTAAGTATATGATAAATTACTGATATATACTGTATTCATTTACCTGCAAATATTTACTCCCATTTAATTTTCTCCCTTAGACATGTTAGATGAGAGGACAAATTTAAAATGAAAACAAAATTTTCAAGCTAAATAATGGACACACAGTGCAGGACATACTTGCTGTCTATGAGATTATGGTGATTTAAGATGAGGTTAATGTTTTCTGTCATAAAATGGCAAAACAAAGTCAAAGGCCTAAATGGCCACAATGATGCTGAGCACTTGAAAAATTACAAAGCCTGTTTGCTGTGGGTATGCCTAGAAAATCTAACAATCTAGTAAAATAAAATTCAGATGGATTCACATCTGTAGATGATAAACTTTTAGTTTTAAAGAGTACAGGGTGCTAACACATAGATCACGACAACACTCAATCAACTTTGTTTTAGGCCTACAGCATGAGCTCGAAGTCGGCAGAGATGAAAACATGGATATGAGAACCAAAAAATACATTGTTTATGTTTAATATCTGGTGCATTTGATCATATCTAACATCACTTATATTGCTGGTGTGTACTGATAATGTACACAATGTACACATACAAGCTGAGCTATGTTACCTGTCAAATCATCATTAAATTAATTATGCTGCTATGTTACCTGTCAAATCATCATTACATTAATTATGCTGTTATGTTACCTGTCAAATCATCATTACATTAATTATGCTGTTATGACTGTATCAGCACAATCCTTGTCTTATCTTTAAATCTGCCTAAATTATTCTGTAGCTGCAACTGTCAAACAATTCAATACTCAAGGTTGAGTGTCAATTTGTTAGTATTACTTATACCAAAACTTTCCATACTTCAAAGACTGTCGCATGATCCTTATTAGTTGAAGGTCACATTTCAGTGAACACAGCTTGTAGTGTCCTAAAGTCTGAATACAGACTTTAACTTCACAGTGGGGTGCCAAGTAGGGAATCGTTCAAAAGTATAAACTATATAGCATAGACATTATAACAATGTATGTTTGTTATGCAGTTTCTGACACAGTCTTGAATCCCAATGCTATTGTAATGTGAAAGATCATTATTTTGTGACTTTATCATGAATACAGTGCATTACACACAGAAAAGGTCACATTTAATATTTCTATTATGCATAATTACAATTGGATATTTGGAGTAGACCACTAAAAATTGAAATATGATGAATCTAAGTCAGCAAACTTGACAAACTGCTTGTCTATGTCAACAACATCGAGCCGCTTAAATCGTCATCAATTACATTCCAAATTATCATACATAATATTTCAGATTCCAATTGCACTTCCGAAATGAATAATAAAATGATAAAAGTTGTTTAACCTGTGAAGGAGATAATGATTAAAAATGTACATGGATACGAAACAGTGGTGATGCTAGCTCTTCCTCACTCTTCAAATCTCTGTATTCATATGATAGAAGTAGTTCCTAATGTGTACAAATGAATATTATAAGTAAACGTAATTTACTGATTCATTTATCAAAGTTATCATAAAAGTTTGATTTGCCTGCTGATATTGTTAATAGCATGGTAGATTTTAAAACAAATGCCGCGATGAATAGAAAGAACACACACTAAATATCCTTGTTGTAAGCCTTAGTTTTAGTGTACTATATTGTTTTAAGGCTGTGGACAAAAATTGTGAAGAGTCCGAATATGCATGATTCCTATATAACCCTGCGCTTCACTCAACATCATAAAAATAAAAGGGTAAAATTTCTAGACATTCAGTAATCATATGTCTACTCTACATCAGTGTTATTTTACCTAATTCATTAAAGTGCTGCATATTCAAGAAGAATGTTGGAATGCTATAGACACATACTCTGAGAAATAATTATTTGCTGCTGTCTGATCTAGCTGAGTGGTACTAGGACCGATCAATACCGACCCTTTCACATCATCATATCGTTGCAATAATGTTGCTAATGTTTTGAAGTCTGTGGCCAGCTGTTCACCTGTTACATGAGCTCCCACTCCTAGATGGGAGTATATATTTGGCTCTACAATGAAGAACTTACACATTTTAATATCATTCAACAGAGAATTCAATGTATTTTGTACATTCTTAATGCTTAAGAAAATGCATTTTGTGATATACTATGCGTATTACTAATATTTCTGACTGTATGTGTTCATATATTAGTGGTACTAATATTATGACTGTATGTGTTCATATATTAGTGGTACTTATATTTTGACTGTATGTGTTCATATATCAGTGGTACTTATATTTTGACTGTATGTGTTCATATATCAGTGGTACTTATATTTTGACTGTATGTGTTCATATATCATTGGTACTTATATTTTGACTGTATGTGTTCATATATCAGTGGTACTTATATTTTGACTGTATGTGTTCATATATTAGTGGTTCATATATTAGTGGTACTTATATTCTGACTGTATGTGTTCATATATTAGTGGTATTTATATTCTGACTGTATGTGTTCATATATTAGTGGTATTTATATTTTGACTGTATGTGTTCATATATTAGTGGTACTAATATTCTGACTGTATGTGTTCATATATTAGTGGTAATAATATTTTGACTTTATGTGTTCATATATCATTGGTACTTATATTTTGACTGTATGTGTTCATATATTAGTGGTACTTATAGTTTGACTGTATGTGTTCATATATTAGTGGTCACTAGTATTCTGACTGTATGTGTTCATATATGTATTAGTGGTACTTATAGTTTGACTGTATGTTCATATTCTGACTGTATGTGTTCATATATCAGTATGGTATTATATTTTTTGACTGTTCATGTGGTAATAATATTTTGACTGTATGTGTTCATATATTAGTGGTACTAATATTTTGACTGTATGTGTTCATATACATGTATGTGTTCATATATTAGTGGTACTTATAGTTTGACTGTATGTGTTCATATATTAGTGGTACTTATAGTTTGACTGTATGTGTTCATATATTAGTGGTATTTACATATATTTGGTACTTATAGTATGTGTGTGTTCATATATTAGTGGTACTTATTTATATTGTTCATGACTGTATGTGTTCATATTTTGATTATGTGTTCATATATTTATACTAATTTGACTGTATGTGTTCATGTATTAGTGGTATTTATATTTTGACTGTATGTGTTCATATATTAGTGGTGACTGTACTTCATATATTAGTTATTGACTGTATGTGTTCATATATTAGTGGTACTTATATTTTGACTGTATGTGTTCATATATTAGTGGTATTTATATTCTGACTGTATGTGTTCATATATCATATTTATTTCTGAGTATGGTACTATATCAGTATTTTGACTGTATGTGTTCATATACATGTATTAGTATAATTACTGTATGTGTTCATATATCAGTGGTACTTATTTCTGACTGTATGTGTTCATATAGTTAGTTTTTTATATTTTGAGTGCATGTATTTATATTTTGATTGTAGTGTATGTGAGAGACCATTCATATGATTGATCTCCCAAGTGGTATTTATAAATTTTGACTGTAATATGATCTTTCATATATTCTCTCATGACAGTGGTGTCTGGTTATTTATATTTTGACATAACTGTATGTGTTCATAGTTATTTGTTAGTGGTAGTACTTATACATTTGACTGTATGTAGTTTAGGTTCGGATATACGGGAGTACTTGGTTATTTTTTATGTATTTTTTGACTGTATGTGTTTTCATATTTTTTGGGTAGTGGTATTGAAAATATATTTAAGACTGTTGGGTGTCGTATGTGTTCATATAAGATGTATAGTGGTACTAATATTTGACTGTATGTGTTCATATATTAGTATGTACAAAACTAAAAGCTATTTTTGAAACGACTGTATGATGTTTATGTGGAATATAGCAGTAAGTTGAATTGGTATTTAAATTTTTCGACTGTAATGGCGCAGTTCATATATTAGTGGTTTTAGTACTTATATTTTTGTTGACTGAATGTGTTCATATAATTATCAGTTTGGTAGGTTTTTATTTTTCACTGTATGTGTATGCATTATAAACTTGATGAGATAATATTACACGTTTGTGTACTGACTGTATGTGATTCATATTTTGATATGTAGTGGTATGAATTTTATATTGCGTGACTGTACATGTGTATGGACATATTAGTGGTACTTAGTAATTGTTTGACTTTATGTGTTCAGTGTATTTGTTATATTGAAAGTGGTGTTCTGACATTATAATAGTTTGATTTATGACTGTAAATGTGTTCTTGTCTAACTTATATTCAGTGGTATTTATGATTCTCCGACATGTATGTGTGAATATTGGAAATAACAAATATAGTTAGTGAAATTGGTAAAGACTTCTCATATTTTTAGAGTTGTAATGCATGTCCAGCAGTTGAGCATAACGTATTAGAGGAACGTGCAGTATTAGACGGGAAGAAAGAGAGTATATTAGAGTTAGAGAAAAAAAAATGTAATTGGAATATCATTAGTGGTCAATTTCTCACACCACTGGTAATGGTGCTAGTTTAAGAAACTGTATTTGACAGTAGTTCATATATTTACAGGTTTGAAAGGTTTTTATATTCTGACTGTTAGTGTGCTTACATGCATTTATTACGCCTGAAGATGCGCTATTTATATTCTGACTGTACGATGTGTTCAAATATCCGTCGCAAAGTGGTACTTATATCTCGTTGGATGCAACTGTAGTGCACCACAAACGTTCGTTTTATTATATTAGTTAGGTAGCAAAACGCTTTTTATAAAGAACGTTCTGACTGTACACTACTTGTGTTCATATTTCTCATTAGTTAGGCATACTAATATTCTGTTTGCACTGTATGTAATTCATACGCAAAATATACAACGTGGTACGCAAACTGATATTTTATGACTGTATGTATTGCAGGGACTGTATCAGTGCGACAACAGGCAGGTACTTATATAATTTGACTGTATGTGTTTCAACCGCGAGAGTATAACTATCGACCAGCTCAGTGTTTCGCAAAATGTACTTTGCTACTTTTGACTGTATGTGTTCATATTGTTCCGTGAATGGTAGAATAACCAAGTAACTTTACATATTGGTCTGACTGTATCGTGTCAAGTTTGTCACATATATGGTTAGTAGGTACTTATGCAAGTTTTGAGATGTAGTGGAGTGTAGTGAAACGTGATCTTGTTAGACCAGATCATCAACAGGAAAAACTGGTATGTTCTTATATTCTGACTGTATTGTTATTGATACATATTT
Organism: Atrina japonica; assembly: GCA_030159075.1. Classification (NCBI taxonomy): domain Eukaryota; kingdom Metazoa; phylum Mollusca; class Bivalvia; order Pterioida; family Pinnidae; genus Atrina; species Atrina japonica. The sequence continues at coordinate 152,086 of BROG01001001.1, read as the reverse complement.
TAGTGGTTATTTATGCATGGATTCTGACTGTATTGTAGTTCATATATTGCCAGTGGTATAATTATATTGCATACAAGTTGACTGTTATGAGGAAACAACAGAAGTCATGGCTATACAAACTAGAGTGGTAATGTTATTGGAGGTACCTTTAATTCCTGACTGTATATCAGTAAGTTTTTGCGCATATTCAGTTTCACTTGGGAATACTTATAAAATTTTGTACTTGTATGTGTTCATATAGTTAGGGTACTTATATTTGTTGTACCCACAAAACATAGGACTGCCCATATGTGTTCATATGGCATTAAGAAAACAGTGGGGTGTTGTCGAATTTTTATATGGCCTGGCTGGGCGACTGTATGTGTTCATATATTAAAAGTGGTAATAATACCATTTGAACGTGTAGCTGTATGTGTTCAACGCGGTAATCGGTATATTTTAGTTCTAGTTGACTTATCCGGATTTTGACTGGCTGATTGTTGTTGTTTATATATTCCGAAAGAGGTGGATACTTATTTATTTAGGCCGTTTACTGTATTTAGTGTTCATATATTAGTCTTGTCGATTTATATTCTGACTGCTTCGTGTGTTTGAACGACCGATATGGGATCGGTACATCGTGGCGTAATAAGAAAGTACCACTTTTGACTGTATGTGTTCAATGTCAGTATTAAATGTGGACAAATGATGTGCACTTATAATATTTAGATCTTAAAGTATGACACGTGTGAAATGGCATAGAAATATTAGTTTTATGATAAAAAGACGAAACCAATTTTAATAGCGTTTGGTATTGTTATGTGTTCATGCATGGAAAGGCCCGTTTAGTGGGTATTGCTAATATTTTAACGACTTTACGCAAACATGTGTTCAACATAATCAGTATTGTACTTATATTTTGACTTTAGTATGGCATACCGGTTCATGATATTTTCCAATTGGTTAATAACATTTTGACTGTATGTGTTCACAGAGAATTAGTGGCACGAATAAAGATTTTGACTTTATGAAGTTCTCGCGATATATTAGTTCTGATCCTATCCGTAGTAATAATATTTTGATACTGTATACGTAAAATGATTCATGGATATCATAACCTTGGTAATAAGTTCCATTTTGACTGACGGAACTATGCATTTCATAGATTTCAGAAAACTGAACGTACTTTTGACGCTGAACCTATTTTTTTAGTGTATGTAAATATTTTTTCAAATATTTGCAAAGGTGGTATTGGCAGGTTATAGTTTGAACTGTCATGTGGTTTATATCGCTTCAAGGTCAGCCTGGTACTTATATTTTGTACTGTATGTGTTCATTTATCGACGATATATTAGTGGTACTTATAGTTTGCTTTACGTCACTGTATGCGATCTAGCTATCTTATATATTAGTGTATTTATATTCTGACTGTATGTGTTTTTTATATTCAGTGGCGACTTATAGTTTGACTGTATGTGTTCATATATTAGTGGTACTTATATTTTGACTGTATGTGTTCATATATTAGTGGTAATAATATTTTGACTGTATGTGTTCATATATCAGTGGTACATATATTCTGACTGTATGTGTTCATATATTAGTAGTTTTTATATTTTGAGTGCATGTGATCTATATTAGAACAAGGGTATTATTATAATTGTAGCAAGCCGGAAGTTGGTACAGGGAACGGTGCAGTAAACCTATCTTGGCCATAGATTATGACCCGTAGCTTTATTTTGGAACTGACCACCAACCATTGGTATATCTGAACAAATCAAAGGTCACTAATGGTAGGTTGTCATGAAAAGTTTTAGATCTTCCCAAGACAGAAGTCATAATGATAAGAAAAATTTGGTTAAAACCAAAGAAAGGGATTTTATTTGAATATTGATCTTTCAAGATAGGTGATCTCTCATGACAGTGGTGTCTGAAAAAAAGGTTATACTATATTCATATTTGCATATTTATGTTCTTTTATGTATTTTTTGTTGCAGTGGGGTTATTTCCCGTGCTTTTCGTTTTTTGACTGGGTGTTCTAAATAAAAACATTTTTAGTGGGGTTTGTATTGTGAATGTACATGTATTCATTCTAATATTTCTAATATTTACAGTGGATTTGTATTTTGACTTCATATTCTGATATTTACAGTGGGGTTTGTATTGTGAATTTGTTACATCGTATTGCATTCTAATATCAGTTTTGAGAGAACATTCAGGGGTTTTATTTTTCACTGTGGCCGGTGTATCTAATATTTTAGTGGGTTTGTATTTTGACTATATGTTCTAATATTTACAGTGGGCGTTATGTATTTTATTGTGCGTGACTATATAAGCTGGGAATCGCCAAAACGACTATTTACAAAACCGTGGGTTTGTAACTTTTGAACAATTGAACTTATAACTCTAATTGTTATTTTGACAGTGGTGTCTGAGGAGAATGCATTGTTTGATTTTGACTATTTGTAAATAATTCTATTTGTTATTGTCTACAGTGGGCTTCCAGAATAACGAACATTGTGACTATATGTTCTAATATATTTATGTTCTAATACAGTGGGGTTTGTATTTTGACTGTGTGTTCTAATATTTTTAGTGGGGTTTGTATTGTGAATGTACATGATTCTAATATTTCTAATATTTACAGTGGGGTTTGCATTTTGACTATATATTCTAATATTTACAGTGGGGTTTGTATTTTGACTATGTGTTCTAATATTTTAGTGGTGGGGTTTGTTCTATTTTTACAGTGGGTTTGTATGTATATATTCTAATGACATTCATTCTAATAATTTACAGTGGGGTTTTTTTTGTATATATGACTATTTACTGGGGTTGTATTTACTATATTTCTAGATGTTTGTATTTGACTGTAGTTGTGGGGTTTGCTACTGATTACAATATTTACTTGCATTTTGACTATATATTTAATTTTACTGTAGGTTTGTATATTTATAGCTAATATTTACAGCTATTTTGATGTGTGTTCTAATATTTATCTATCTGATACATGATTCATTCTATATATACTGTGTGTTCTAATAATTTAGTGGGGTTTGTATTTTGAATGTACATGAATTCATTCTAATATTTACAGTGGAGTTTGTATTCTGACTATCTGTTCTAATATTTGAGATGTTATCTCTCTCTACTGATTTACACTTGCATTATATTTTTTGCTGTAGGTGTATATTTTAGCTATATAAGATCTATCTATCTATCTATATATCTATCTCTCTCTCTCTCTCTCTCTCTCTCTCTCTCTCTCTCTATATATATATATATATATATATTATATATATATATATATGTATTTTGCACTATCTGCATGGCACTTAAAGTTATACCCCTAAAAGAAGTATTGATTACAAAACTTGACCATGCTGTTTGTAAACATATACTTATGCAAAGACCAGTTTTGAGTTGTCTCACATTGCATTCTGTACAGTGTTGTCAGAAGTTTGTACTCGGATCACGTGATTTCAACTGAAAGTTGGACAAAGTCCATTACATTTATGTAATATTTTCATTAAGGACATTTTGCAAAATCTTATTTCACTGCGAAGAATGAATTTCAGATTAAATTATGTTGTAAATATATAGAGCGTCATCACTTTCCTCTAGCTGTTTTTCAAATCTAGCACCTATTACTTCATGACATTCATATTCCATGTCATATATGCAATAAACTGCTTATCCAGAATATACCGTAATCAGCTGTGTATAATCCGCATTTATGTATTATCCGCACCCCACCATTTCAGCATCAGATCTCAGAGAAAAAAGGTGTTCATGCTTTTAGGCCTAACCCGCATCTGGGTTTTATACATGACCATTACTGGGGCATTTGTATGACCGAAAATCAAACTAACTTTAAATATCAATCCTAAGATTGGTATTTGACAGAAATAGAGAAATATTTATTAAATAAAAGAAAATATGATACAATGAAATTTGAATGTAAAACTACAAAATGGGAATCTGAAGTACGAAACCACAAGATACTACATATGCTGTTCCATGTAACTCCCTTATTTACAGTTACAGTATGGCGGTTCACTTTGTCAACTACAAGAGCAAAATAATCACTATAATTTGAGTTGAGATTGTTCATATTTTCAATAATAGCATAAAACTCTATGAGGAAGATTAACAGGACACACAGGTACTGTACTATTCTGTTTCCCATGGATATTCTATGATTAAAGCAATGCCTGGTTACCAATCGCCAATTGTTTGTTTGTTTGTTGTTGTTTAACGTCCCACTCAAGAATTTTTCACTCATATGGAGACGTCACCAAATGCCGGTGAAGGGCTTCAAATTTTGGCCTATGATCGGCACTTACGGCCATTGAGCAGTGAGGGTTCTTTAATGTGCCGACACCTACTGTGACACGGGACCTCCAGTTTTTACTGTCTCATCCGAAAGACAGGAAACCAACCTGTCGCCGGCGGGACTCGAACTCACGACCTCACGATCTAGAGTCGAGCGCGCTTCCGACTGAGCCAGGCCGGCTCCCCAATCGCCAATCTGACAGTCTGAGTGTCACTCGCTGACCAACGTTGCAATGAGCTATTTTATAGGCGATTTGTAAACTGAAATACACATGCACACACACTGAAGACCAGATTCATTTATCAAACATTTATTCACCATCAACGTAGACAATAAACTCATACAGAAAGCAATGGAAAAATAAATTGATGCGAACATCATGATTACGAAAAAACTTGGCCAAATAAAGGCAAGATTACCATCCAACGTCAAATCCTCTGCACTTTTTTTTTTACTATAGTCCAATGGAAAAAAATGTCCTAAGAACCTGTTGTACTGTATTATCTGCACACCCATCCCTGAGACAAATTTTAGAATGAAAAGAGTGTGGATTATACACGGCCGATTACAGTACTGATCTCGTACAATTCTCTTTAAACCACACACTGTTATGTTGAACTGTGACATAACAGGACAACTCCAAAATGGTCCGTTTCTAAAACAATAGATGTTTTTTTTTACACAAAAGAAAATTAACAAAACTCTGTTGATATGATTATTAAAATATACATTTACCATTACTTAGCTCCCATCCAGCCATTTTGTAGCCTTGTTGATGTGTATATTTCAGTAGTTTCTCTGCATTGGTAAAGTTCCATATATTGTTTGTTCTAAAAAGTGCATTGAGGTCAAATATGAGATCCCAGCCAACACTCATTGCGAAATGATGCACCTTATCCCATACAGCAGCTGAAAAATGTTAAAACACTGTTGATTAGGAAATCATTGTTCAACTTAATATAATTATTAACTTAAAAGAAGGCATCACATAATTCCCTCACAATGGAAATATTGCATAATACCTTAGAGCGCTGACAACAATATTTCAATGAAATAATCAAAGGGTGATAAATCTCTAAATAAGATAGAGTGGGTTACGAAACACAAATTTGTCCGAGATATCACCATAGTAAACCCTTGAATCAAGTTTCGTGAAATTCCACTGAGAAATAAATTACATTTTTCTACAAATAGAAACTGGTGAATGATGACTTAAAGCATGTAACCGTCTAATGACATGACCTGGTACACATATATTTAAATGTCTTGTGATTTAAACAAGCATTGATGGTTGAAATTTTCACCGACTAATAAGTTAATTGTTATGTGTCAGGCCCACTCAGTCTCAAATGAGCTGAAACAAAAGCTAAATGACAGAGTGTATTTCTGATCTAGGAAAAAACATGTATCAAATACTGGACTGCAACTAAATCATGTATATGAGAAATTTCAACATCTCTACAAGTTTCTCTCTTAAAATTTGAAAGAAATGCTGAGTAAGCAAGTAACAGAATAAAAGAAATGTATAATGTTTTTGTCCAGGGAAAATAAATATACATGTATGTCACGGAATAGCTTTTAAACTGCATGGGGGTGAAAAAGAGCTTTCAGCAGCTAAGATGCAATGTGATTTCCTGATACATGTTATAAAATGTAAAATAAAAATAAATAAACATGCAGAATAATGTAGAAATAAAGGCTTTTTAATCATTGATATTGTCCATGTTACAATGCTTGTCATCAAGTTTTAGTGGAAATAAGATGCTTACCATTAACACAAGGATTTTAAAAAAAAAAGAAAAAAAGATTACCATTAAGTCTCAGTCTGTGTACCATATTAAATTTACACAGAACTGAACAACACACTGAAGCCATTATAATATCATTTTATAATCATTGGGTATTTCTTCATATAACATCATATAACATTATGTATATATATATAAAATTGCAATTACCTGATAATGTAAAATTTGTGTAGCCTTTTTTTATATTTCCAGGAATTTTATCCCATTTCTTCTTAGATCTCCAATATAAATTCTGCGAATTCCACTTGATGTCCTGTGATGTTGGGTCAAATATACACAAATCTGCATCTGTCCCCCCTAGTCTTAGGAAGCTTGGCGTCAAAGCTTTTGCTAATGTTTGCAGTTTAGCTGAACTGTAATAGAAATTTCACACAGTATTAATTATGCATTACCTTGCATACATATACCAGGTATACTTGTTAACTAATCGTATAATATAATTTTAATTCAGTCGTTTTACCATGAGGCAATTCAACAAAATTGCATGGAAATATGCTCAAGTGACAAAGTCTGAAAAAAATAAAAAATGTGTATAAAAAAATTATGCCTTCATAATACATATGTAGAACCAAAAACAACGCTTCTCTCTTTTAGATCTCTCTGATGTATTCAATCTGTCACCCTATGCAGTCTTCACAAGAAATTTCTCAAAAGAGAAGACAATCCGGGCCCTATTTTCCTCGCCCTTGATTCATTCCTGGGTGGATCTGGACAAAAAAAAATAAAAATAAAAAACCAAGGCTTGTAGGGGGCCGTGAGTACTTCATCCCTACAAACTTTCCAAACATTCCATCAAGGGGTTCTTGAGAAGAAGTTGAAAATGTAGAAAGTTTATGCCAACATACAGACAATTTATAACAGTATATGAAGCATAGCATGTGGTAGAATCATAGGGTGAATATGTACAGTAGGAGCAGCAGAAATAAACCAAACCTCAGACAATGACAAATTTTCATAACTCTGGCAAATAATGTCAAATGATTCATCATTGGTAATTGATCAAAGATACTGTCAAATGATTCATCATTGGTAATTGATCAAAGATAATTTCAAATTATTCATAATTGGTAATTGATCAAAGATCTTACTGATATTATACCACATTCATTTTAGTGTTTATATAATTATAGCAATTGCTTAAGTTTACATTTTTTTTTTATATAAGCCCAGAATCAATGGCAATGGGCTGACATAATATATGGCGATGGCATAATACCAGCCAGAGTAACTTCCCTTTGTGCACACATCATTCCGCTTGAGAAACAAAAATGTTATCTGAGCTACATGTGTTACAATAACTGATGCCAAAGACTGGGTACAAAGGATTTAACAGAACATACGGCTAATTGACTTGATTTGGGATTTCCTGGGATCTCTGTTTTTTAAAATTATTTGGGATATCCCAGGGAATTGTTATATGACTTTATTTGGGGATTTTGTGGATCTCATTTAATTGAGATGATTTGTGATTTTTCAGGATCTGTTATTTGACTTTAATTGGAATTTCCCAGGATCTCTGTTAAATGACTTTATTAGGGGTTTCCCAGGACCACTGTTCACTGACTTTATTTGGGCTTTCCCAGGATCTCTGTTAATTTACTATATTTTGGATTTCCCAGGATCTCTGTTCATTGACTTTATTTGAGGTTTCCCATAATCTCTATTAACTGACATTATTTGGGAATTCCCAGGATCTCTGTTCATTGACTTTATTTGGGTTTCCCAGAATCTCTATTAATTGACTTGTTATTGTACATCAAATTCAAGCAGTAAAAGTAGAAAAAGTAAAAATATTTTTTTGGTGAACACAGCTAATGCCCCTTTAACTCATAAAAACGTGTAAATATTAAGATTCTTTACATTATTTTATTGTCAAAAAATATATTCTTAGTTCAAACATAAGTAACTAGAGAAAATCACATATGGACATTACTGCGAAAGAATAATTTGAAACAACAATTTTGATTGGTTATCAATGTGTGACAAAAGTTACAAAACAGAAAATGGATAAAGGCAGTGGTGGAGGAATTACAAACAGTAAATTAAAACATCGCAAAATCTATTTTCTATGAGTCTTGTCATACATTCAAGTAACCATTGTCTTTAGCTTTAATCTGGGCATACTTATCAAAATAAATGTATACACCGATTTCACCTGCTACCTTTTGCATATACTTAAAGACATTGTTTCATTTTCAACAGCATTTTTATGGCAGCTTTCATACTTGTTTCAGTGTTATATTTCTCTTCCATTTAGGAATATATTTTTGTGGCATCCTGAAAATAAATTTCCTTTTAAACATTGAAAAATATTTATGTCCCAGTGTGTAATTCGATGTCAGTTTTAAAACTTAGATTGAAGCAATGAAGGTGTCCGTAATCTACCTGAAACTGAAATAGGACCAGTTGGATCTTATCAGACCACTGTCCAATGTCACGCCAACAAATTTTTCATCTGTTTCTGATAAAACATTCAATATATCCACCTCCACAAGTACCGAACCTCTGGTAACATGAAATAATACACAATAAAGCAAGAGGTTCCTCATTTTTTCCACTTTCGCTTTTGAACTTGAAATCTCACGTAATACTCGGATACCGAGGCCGACTTGAAAATAAAATTAAAATATTATATGATTCCTTGTACTGTCATTCCGCTTCTAGTCAAAAAGTAAAATTGAATTTTTTTGGGGGTGTGTGTTCAATAAGTTCGAACGAATGTATACGTGTATTAGTACTATTACTTATTGAAGTCACACTAGTGTAGCCTATAATAGACTTTCGTGTTTTGATGTGATCCCTAGATTCCTATCGAACGTTACCCCGACATAGGTTAGATCTATTGACGGTGTCCAGTCAAGTCGTACACAAACCGAGTCGTCCTTTTTCCATTGAGACAATACTTGAAGAATACAGATACACTGTACAAATACAATTACGCTCATAATATGCAATTTTTATAAATTATTAACATTAATATTCTTAAGTTCAAAATTATCCAGTATAATACAAAATATGTAGTATTTTTGTAAGTTTGATTCCGGGAATTTGAAAACTGAAAAGCAAGGTAATAATGAACCTGGGTTGAAATAAAATATGTCTTAAACTTTATAAATTATACTACAAATATATAAAAATGTAATAACTTAAATATCATATGACTATTCAGGCTAGACAACATGCCGTCTCTTGTGATGTTGTGGCCGCTGGCAGCACCGCAAGTGTGGAACTGTAAGCAAGCTACACTATTATTTGATACTTAATATATATATTCAAATTATTTTTGGTACACATGAATAATAATTATGGTACTTGTAAGCAATACATTTTATTAATGAATGTAAAACATTTTTGTGTATGATAATTCATTCAAGATGTAATTAATTGAAGTTCTTATATTCTACATAAGTTACTGTTGCTAGGGTGATGACAGTACTCAAGCTAAATAATACAGGCGAAATATTACTTTCAGGTATATCGATGGAGGTATACTGGGAGACTATGAGAGGGGAGAGGGTGGATAGCTGGACCTGCCAGGACTGTACACAGGATCCACCAGACCATGAGAGTACGCGTCTGAGTCTAGGAGAGAGGAGTCGAAAGTTCGTTACAACTACATGACTACAAAATGTATTACTACAAAAGGAATCAAATTATCAGTTTAACTCAGTACTTTAAATCACAAGTAGTTAAGACTCTAAGTTTTTATGCAAGAAAGTTCACTTGTAATTGTAATTTCAGGCTTTCCATTGCTGAGGAGGAGCCTGAGCCAGTGCCAGAGCCAGAGCCAGAGCCGGAGCCAGAGCCGGAGCCGGAGCCAGAGCCAGAGCCAATGGACATCGATGCAGCACCAGCTGAGGCAGATTCTACCTTCAACGTTGATGGCTTCAGGTAAGATATAACAAAGTCTTCTAATACTATTTATAGAATTTATATGTATATTTTTTACTTAAATGAATAAATGAAATAAAAATGCCAATAAATAGAAAAAATTAATTTTTTTATTTATGACAAACACTATATAAAGATTTATGTATATTTTTACTTCAATGAATAAATGAAATAAAAATGCCGATTTGTGTAAAATAATTAATGACTTGCAATTTTTTTACAGGTTGCATATCGGGAGCAACGATGTCAACAAATGGTCCGTAAGCTGATGGCCCTTCCACTCAAGGAGCACATCACGGAATCCTTTACCAACATCATCGAGTCTAGGAGGGTCCCCTGAGGGAGTTGTCGACTACGTGAAGAGGACCTGGATTGACAGTACCACCTGGCCTGTGTCATCCTGGTGCACCTTCAACCAGTCCATTAGGACAAATAATGAGGTAATATATTCAATATATTTTCAATTCAACAATAAACAAATCACAAAACTAAATGTACAATAAGAAATCTAAGAACTCAAAATACAATCATAATTATTCCAGTATACAGTACAGTTCATAATATGATTGATATATTCCAATCTACTTTAAAACGTATGTTGTATATATTTTGATTTATCGTCACTTTTTCAGGTTGAAGGTTGGCACACCAGGATGAACATCCAGAAGGCCCAAGGAGCGCACAACCTCCCCTTCTACGTGCTCTTGGAGCTGCTGAGGAAGGAGGCAGATTATGCAGAGGCGCCTTGTGAGTGAGGGCAAGCTACAACGCCTACAGAGGAAAGCCACAAGAAAGGTAGGAAAAGTCAATATACATAGTTCATACATCTAGTCTCTTTAATTACTGATGAAATATAATTGAAGTAGAATATCATATTTTATAAAAAAAATTGTAATATAATTTTCTACTTTTCTACATTAATAAAATTTAAAACCAAGAAATGATTATTGATCTAGCTTTTAAGCATTCAAATACTTACATATCTTTTTGTACTTTACAGATCCAGGCCAAGATCTTCGCCCTGTGGTCACAATATCAGGAGGGGACCGTCTCCACCTCAGCTCTCTTAAAGGTTAGGACGGCTGTACTGTCCCTTTTGAGCCAAAGTGTAATGTGATTAACTGGACTGGGTGTTGAGCCGAGTGTAAAGAACTTTGTTAACAAACTGTGCCCTGTGACTATCTGTGTTTGAACAGTGTAAAGAACTTTGTTAACAATCTGTGCCTGTGACTGTGACTATCTGTGCTGCGATTAGTATACACGTAAAATCTTGTGTACGAGTTGACTCAGCTAGAGTTGACCTCGGGTTCTGTGTACGAGTTGACTCCCTGTGTACGAGTAGGTTTGTGTACGACTCGGTTTGTGTACGACTTGACTGTAAATCCTATTGACCCATTCGGATTCGATCGGGACTTAATAGACAAAGGATACAAATTTTCAAAATATATCTAACACAAATTATCTGTTCACTTTCAAATTACTGGTAATATAAAACACATTTGCTAAAGTATTAAGAAATAAGAGTCACGAGACAATATACATAGATGAAAACTGGCCATACAGACCTCTGAAATCCAGAGGTGGAATTGGGTTTATGACTGTGTAAGGACAACTTATCCGTATGTATATATATATATATATATATATATATATATATATATATATATATATATATATATATATATATTATATATATATACACATAGGCGTCGGAGCCGGGGGGGGGGCTTTTTTTGCCATAGGTGTTGAAAATTGGGGCTTAGCCCCCAGGACGTTTCTGGCGTGTGTGAGTTTTAAGTTGGTTTAGACCCCCCCCCCCCACTTCTGGCGACTAGCCCCCCCCCCCCCCACTTTCAATTTGCTTCCGACGCCTATATATATATATAATATATATATATATATATATATATATATATATATATATATATATATATAAGCACAGGAGCCATAAAAAGAGAGGCATTTGTACTACGTCCGGGAGTTTACAGCTCCTATGTAGTTTAGTAATGTTTCCAATGTAAATTTGACTTGATTTAGGCTCCAGGGTACATTTGGGTTCTAGTTGGGGCCGTTTGGGTAAATAAACTGCATGGTACTGCATCGATAATGGAGCGTATAAAAAATCCCATACTTTTAGCGCACAGTACTTTTGTTTATTTTACATCCTGCTATTTCCCCACGTATTTGTAGATGTCATCAGTGCCACAGTTTTTTTTTATCAACGAAATGAGAATTATTTTATGCGCCACGTTCACAGGACAACATTTTGATTCCAACTATTTTAAAACTTAGTGATAAAATTGGTTATTTGCGGTAAATAGCTGGACCATTGTCTATAGTTATACCAAACTTCGGCTAAAATATTGTTTGAAAGCGTAGTTCTTAACAAATCAGAAAATTAAAATGGAATGATATCATTTTGGTTTACTAATCATCACGCTTAAGACCGCAAAATACACTGAGAAAGAAATCCTGACAGTGAATTTTACGATAAATACTAATATGCGGCTATACTTTTAGCGATTGGATTAGATCTAAATACATTGTTATGTAAACTTGCTGATAAACGCATATAGAATGATGCAGGGACTTCGGGTAACTGTCATTATGCCATCATTATATTCCCGTTCGTTTGACTTAGACATAATAACGTACTTTATTGTTTTTATGATTTTGACATTTTGATATGAAATTCATTTAAAGTTCGGTGTAAATAATTATATTATTTGAAGAATTAAGATATATTTTCTTTATTGTTTATAATAGCATGAAATGAATAAAAATTTCGGTTTTCTCATCTGAAGTTGGCCTACCCAAGTACTTATGTTGGCATTAATGACGTTATTTAGCTTCAATGACTTACTTTTCAGTCTGTCAAATGATTTTGGTCAAATAATGTATTGACTATTGTCATGAATAACACTCATTTATTTAGAAGGGAACGGCTGTCAAATGAGTAGGTGCCAGATACAGTTTTATATTTAGAGGTCAAAATATAACAAGTGGCTGTGGTTTCAACACAGAGATCTCATATACAGTTTAATCACATACCGCGCATGAAAGGATTCTTGTAAAATGTCAATAAAGAGAACAGATTACATGTGGGTATTTCTCCTGTACACATTGAAGCAGACGGGGGAAATGAGTGGCCAGACGAGGAATCGGACCCAGGATCTTCCAAACACTAGCAGGAGGCTCTTACCGATAGCTGTCTGGGCCAATACCCTCTGCACCACTACACTTACACCCCATTAACAAAATTTATGATCACAGAAATCCATGGGACTGTAGCACAGGCACTTGTTTCTATGAATTGGTGGGGAGGGGTCTAGAATTACGTACTGGTACTGTATATTCTGACACCCCCCTCCCATTGATAGAAACAAGTGTCTGTGGACTGTTGTGTATTCCTACAATACACTGTAAGTCACGTTGTATATGGAAAAAATTGGGAGCCAACTGTAGAAGGGGGAGGGGGTGTGGATGTGCGGCCAGACCGGGAATCGAATGTAGCACCATTGAACACAAGCAAGACGCTCTTACCAACTGAGTCATCAGGGCCTATACTAGTACCCTCTGCACCTATACACACATGAAGCATGAATCAAGTTATTGACTCTAATGATTAGCCTACAGCTTATCAAAATGCCTTCAACAATTTGCTCATTATAATATGTAGTTTTATAAATCTACACGTTTTTGTGAATAAAATTACATGTACATGTATATGAAATATACATCTACAATTCTGACTGCCTTTTTAATATATATAATATTTATTTGTATTACTGGTATAAACATTTATGTTTGAAACTGTACAAACAGACAAACATTTTGTAAAGAGAAAAGTTTACAATATACTATTATGGACTTTTGTGTCGGTGAATATGATGTGATATGAACTTGAAAAACTGATATTGACTGAGGCGTTGGCCAAGGTCGTAATAGAGCACACTCTAAGCATACACAGATAAACACACCTGTTATTTTGCAGGCTTTATTTCTAACTTTCAAAACTATAAATATTTAACATTATTACCATAGCCACAGAGCTGTCAGTATTAATTAAACATGAAACATCAAATAAACATTGAACTGTAGATAAACATTGCAGTGGCTACTTAACAAATGAAAGATTATCATAGTGCAATTAATTGTCAATATGGATGCCGTCTGGGTGATATATAATTTGAATGATGCCTGCTAGGGCACCATGAATATTTATCTGTCACCCAAACGGCATCCATATTGACAATAAATGCACTCTGACAAGCATTTATTCATTATATTTACATATCACAGTTTTCAAATTGAGAAAATAAATAATGAAATCCAATAACCTGCTTTATAGTGAGTTATACATGATTGGTCCCCAAACATTAATAAGTTAAGTCATAACTACATGATATGTCGAGTGTTTGAGATACAATGCTGTAACCGATGAGATGTGTTGTCTTTTAACAACTTTTGTTTTAGCGTGATGTTTATGACATCTATATATATCTGATTAGAATAACAAGGTCTAATGACAAAAATTTAGTAAATATTCACTGACTGCAGATTTCAAATCCCAGTTGAAAGGAAAACTAGGATCTAGTTGGATTTTCCAAAAAGACTTTTAATCTGAATATCACTATAATTGAGCAACTGTAATTTCAGACAATATTGGGATTGTCCAGAAGGACATGGACAAGGTGTCCCTTTCAGAAGAGAATCAATTATACAGTCACATGTAGGTACAGTCAAACATCAATTAATCACCAGCTACACTCATCTGCCGCTTGTCAGAGCTCTACAAACTTAAGTATATCTCCTCCTGTTGACCTTCTCTCTGCAGAGGAACAGATGATGAAAGACACAGGTATATCTACCTTATACCTTCATGTACATAGTATTTATATTTTACAAAGTTTATACAAGTACAACTAAGTAATGTATAGTTGTATACATATATATCAATTGTTATTCATGTTATCATCTTAATACTTGCAAAGTTGTTTTTAGCCAGAATTCATCTCAAACCAGCAAGATTTGATGTCATTTCAAATCTAAATCACCTTTTTTTTCTTTTTTCTTTCATTCTCTTTTGCTTTCTTTCACTATTCACGTTAGTCAGTTGATTATTACCGGTATTGTATTTTGGGAGGGGTATTTAAGTTGTTTGGGAGATGTGAAACAGGTTGAGGACATTTCTAAATACAGTAAATCCTGTGTTTAGTGGACAGTTGCTGGACTAATCAAATCGTCCAGTATAGAGAGGTGTCTGCTGAATGAATGATGACCATTCATTGCGAAAAGATTCATATGCATAATCAACATGATTGTTCTTGTAATCAACTGTTATGATGCCATGCAATGAAATAAATATCAAGCAAAAACATAAAATAAAAGATTGTAAGAGTGTTTCTCAAGATAAAAGTCGGGACATACAGCTTAGTGAGAAACTGCCTGTGGCAATGGAAGTCGATCAAAGGAAGACTGTACGCTAATTCAAGGTTAAAAATAAAGAAATTATGTATATTGGGTCCAACAACTTTGTCCATTGTCTGGGTAAGGGGGGTGTCTGTTTATCTAAAACAGATGCTAGTAGTCTTATATAACAGTGTAAATCAGGACCTAGACAAACTGTCCATTATTAAAGGGTGTCCGCTGAATTAAGGTCCATTATGGCAGGTTTTACTGTACTGCAGTATATCAGATCTCTTCCAGCCACTTGATAAAGATAAAGATGTGACGAAAAATGTGAATTACTTATTTAGCCAGCTGTCCTATCATCAGCTTGATCCATTATGTTCAATAACATGTTTTGATATTATTTCTTTCTTCCTTAGGCTTTATTTTCACTTCTTCTGTCAACAAGGCAAGATCTACAAATAAGTTTATATAAATAAAATCCTTAGTTGTTACTAATTTATTACCAGATTTTCTTGTTTTGGTTATTATGATTAGAGAGTAAGATTTTACAAAGTCAGTTTTATCAAAATCCTCAAATAATTACTAAGAAGAGTTATTTCCCATTAATGACAATTTGATGTGCTAATACCAATAGATGAGCTTATCATTTTGGTCCTCTATAAATTCTAATTACTGTCATTTGCCATTTCAGTTGCTAAACTGGCAGCCGAGAAGATACAACCATTGGTTAAACAAATGGATGCTGAAAGTCATATGGATTCTTCTGTACTAAATGCTTTATTTGAAAATGGGGTATTTAATGTTTTTTATTTGTCATTTATAAATCTAAATCTCATGATTTAAGATCAGTTCAAGTATGTGGTGGCGACCATGTAAGGGCCATTGATAAAGACGTAGATAAGCCAGATGATAAGTTATCTTATTTGGACCTTGGTACAATGAAAGGGGAGGAGGGTTGTTTCTCGTGTTGTCCAGACTCTGATAAGCTGAAAAGTGACAGGCATACATGAAATATATTGTTTTTATCACATCACCATCCACAGTTGCTCCATGGTTTTAGTGTTCTCATTGTTAGAAGCCATGATTTTAATGTCAAGTCATCTCTCAGATATCTTATAAGGTATTGGTAGTTGTACTGATTGCTCAGATGACATGCTCTATATGTATATAGCGAATTAGTAGAGAATTCACAAGTTTTACCCGAGATGTAAAATAAAAAAAAAAAACAAACAAAAAAACAGGTAGTGATTGCTCTAATGGCACTTGATAAGTAGTGAATGAAACAGGTCTTAGCTGAGATATTGTAAAGTAGAAAACAGGAAGTGATTGCTATAATGGCAGCACTTGATGTAAGAAGTGAATTCACAGGCTTTACCTGAGATGTAATATAGAAAACAGGAAGTCATTGCTATAATGACAGGTTCTTGATGTAAGAAGTGAATTCACAGGCTTTACCTGAGATGTAAAATAGAAAACAGGAAGTCATTGCTCTAATGACAGGTTCTTGATATAAGAAGTGAATTTACAGACAAAGGCTTTACCTGAGATGTAAAATAGAAAACAGGAAGTCATTGCTCTAATGACAGGTTCTTGATGTAAGAAGTGAATTTACAGACAAAGGTATTTCATGTACCTGAGATATTGTAAAATAGAAAACAGGAAGTGATAGCAGATATGGAATTACATCAGTAATTAGTGAATGAAACAGATCTTAGCTGAGATACAATAAAATGAAAAACAGCGATAACTCTGTTGGCAGATAATTAATGTAAGTAGTGAATTAACAGGTCTAAGCAGAGTTATCGTAAAATAGAAAACAGGTGGAGATTGCGCTGATGACATGCACTTGATGTAAGAAGTGATTTCACAGATCTTCATTAAAACGATCTAAATTTTCTATCAACATGTGTAGTCTCAACAATTATGTATTTTATTTTGATTTTAATTTTATTACAGCTAATGGGAATTGAAATAGATGCAGAATATGGTGGGACCAATTCTACCTTCTTCATGGCAAACCTTGTCATTGAAGAGTTAGCTAAAGTTGATGCATCAGTTAGTGTTCTTTGTGATGTTCAAAATACTCTTATCAACTCTTTGTTCAGGAAGTATGGAACACCAGAACAGAAAGAGAAGTATCTCACACGACTGGCAACAGATATGGTTAGTACTCAAGGGAAAGAATTACTGGATAGTATGTGGTTGGTTAATGATTTGTTTTTGCTTAGTTATTGCCCTTAAAGTGGTTTAGACTTTAAAAAATCTTGTGAATTATCAGTTTTACACTAACTTTGGCTTTTTAATGGTGCTTTTAATTGTTTAATTGCTATTATCATGATTTTGGGGCTTAGTTTTGCTATAATTTGTCATATTGTAACCAAACAATTCACGCTTTCAATTTTTTTTCTGAAATTTTGCTTTTTGTCATGATTGAAACAATTTTCATGATTTTAAATTGTCATATCATGTTTTAAACTATTGTTAATTTTGAAAAAAGAAGAAAAGTGTTTCCAAACACATTGGACATTTGTTACTTCCAGTAGCAGACACATTTATTGCGTTCTAAAAGCTTATATGTTTATTCTATTTTTAGTAGCATTATCCAACCTGGGAAAATTTAAAAAAGAAGAATGAATCTGTTTCTCTAAAAATATTTTAATCATGGTATTCCCGTCAAGACATTTCCCAACATTTCTATGACAGAAATTAATTGTAAAACTTGAAGTGTAAAATATGCAGATAAAACAGTCAGATGTTAGGCACAATTAATCTAATTTTTATAATTCAATGTTATCAATATCAGGAATGCAGTAAGTAATGAAAAAATGGTTATGCTACCAATAAGTCAGAGGTAAATGGATCATCCGATGGTAACCCGTTTATAAAAATGGTTACTAGAAGTTTAAACCTGGTATCCTGTATATAGATAATCATTATCACAGATGCTTAATTCCATCCCGTTACTGGTAGAAATTTATTTATATTTTCATCCAAAATAAATATTATTTTATGGATACTAAAATATTGAGTAGAAAACTAATTATAAAATTTATTCATTATGTATCTTTATTGTAGTCTTTAGAATTAGTGCAGAATGTTAAGCTGCGGTTACAGTGTATGTTTTAATTACCTTTCATCTATCCATTGTTTCTCTCTGGGACTGGAGGTACAGGTGTAAAACACAGACGCTCTTCTGAAAGCAATATATCTCAGTGAAGCAATGTTGTCCCATCACATTCTTTTTCTTTTTTATGTGAACTAATAGTTTGCTCTAAATTTTAGGTTGGGAGTTTTTGTTTGTCGGAGGTAGAGTCAGGTTCAGATGCGTTTGCTTTGAAAACCTCTGCAGTTAAACAAGGGGATTACTATGTACTTAATGGAACAAAGATGTGGATTACAAATGCTGAGCATGCGGGCGTGTTCTTGGTCATGGCAAATGCCAATCCAACTGCAGTAAGTTTGTATTTTTTTAATACATTAGATCTGACAATGGGTTGTCACACTCATCAAAACTTCCTTACGTATTCATATGGCCCTGCATCCATGGTCCGTCCGTCGTGCATCCGTCGTCAGTCTGTCGCCCGTCCATCCATCCTGAACAATTCTTGTAACCGCTTTTTTTTCAATGATCTCCTTGAAATTTGATTCCCCTTGAGGTCTAGTTGTGCATATTACATTTTCACAGAGATTGGAATCCAACATGGCTGACAGGGGGGGGGGCATCTTTGATTTTGACCAAAGGAAGTTTGTTACCGTTATTTCTCAGAATTTGAAGGGATCTCATTGAAATTTGACATGAAGATTCTCCTTGAGGTCTAGTTGCGCATATAACATTTTCAGAAAGATCAGAATCCAACATGGCCAACAGGCGGCCATCTTGGATTTTGACCAAAGGAAGTTTGTTACCGCTATTTCTCAGAAAGGACAGTAATTTCTCAGAAAGGACTAAAGGGATATCCTCGAAATTGGACATGAATGTTCTCCTTGAGGTGTAGTTGTGGATATTACATTTTCACAGAGATTGGAATCCAACATGGCCAACAGGTGGCCATCTTGGATTTTGAACACAGGAAGTTTGTTACCGTTTTTTCTCAGAAAGGACTGAAGGGATCTCTCCTTGAAGTTTGACATGAAGGTTCCCCTTGAGGTCTAGTTGTGCGTATTACATGTTTAGAGAGATCAGAATCCAACATGGCCGACAGGCTGCCATCTTGGATTTTGACCAAAGGAAGTTTGTTACCGCTATTTCTCAGAATGGACGGATGGGATCTCCTTGAAATTTGACATAAGGTTCCCCTTGAGGTCTAGTTGTGCATATTACATTTTCAGAGAGATCAGAATCCAACATGGATTACAGGTGACCATATTGGATTTTGACCATAGGAAGTTTGTTTTTGCTATTTTTCAGAAATGAATGAAGGGATTTCCTTGTGATTGGACATGAAGGTTCCCCTGTGAGGTGTTGTTGTGCATTTATGTATGACATTTTCAGATAGATTCCAACATGGCTGAAAGGTGGCCTCTTGGATTTTGAAAATGGAAGTATGTATTTCTCAGAGTGTACTGTAGGAATCTTTCGAATTTGATTATGGAGGTTCCCCCGAGGTCTAGATGTGCATATTGCATTTTCAGAGAGATCAAAATCCAAGATGGACACCTGTCGGCTGTGTTGAATTCCATTCTGTCTTAAAATGTAATATGTACAGTTCAAGTTCAGTGTTGCTATAATCTTGTGAAAAAAGTATTTCACAGAAATATGGATTTAAGTTCAAATTCAATGTTGAGACACAAAAAAGCAGAAAAGAAGAGAAAAGAACAGTCTGTTCATAGATCAGACATAGAACATTCCATGGTGGGCACCAAGATCCCTCTGGGATTTCTTGTTTGATTTCTCTCATTTGACAAAAAATTGTGGGTCAGTATAGCATGATAAAATATGATGTGCTAAAAATTATATGGTATTTCAGGGCTACAAGGGAATCACAACTTTTATAGTAGACAAGGAGACAGAGGGATTATCTCTTGGGAAAAAAGAAGATAAGCTTGGAATCCGGGCATCAAGTACTTGTGCTGTACATCTGGACAATGTCAAGGTCAGAGGAATTTTGTTTTTTTCATTGTCAGTTAATTGATGTTATTTTTGGTCTCTGTGGTCAGCGCAGGTTTGATCTCCGCTGGAACCTAATCTGATTTTTGTGGGAAAGTTTGCCAGTTTACTTGCGGAAGACAGATTGTTACCGGACTGTCTCCCCCACCATTAAAAACTTGCTGCCAACATAGGCCTATAACTGAAATTTTTTGAGTGTGGTTAAAAGCACTATTCAAACAAAGTAAGTGAATGAAGAAAAAAACGTATCAGACCCTGTATAAAGCAGGACCTTTTTTCCACACCACATTTTATATGTTTCTAAGGCCCCTCTGCATGTCAGACCCTGTATAAAGCAGGACCTTTTCCTTGCATTTTTTTTTATATGTATCTAAGGCCCCGCTACATGTCAGACCCTGTATAAAGCAGGACCTTTTTTTCTCAGTACATTTATATGTATGTAAGGCCGTTCTACATATCAGACCATGTATAAAACAGGATCTTTTTCTTACCATATTCTATATGTATCTAAGGCCTCTCTACATATCAGACCCTGTATAAAGCAGGACCTTTTTTCTCACCACATTTTATATGTATCTAAGGCCCTTCTGCATGTCAGACCCTGTATAAAGCAGGACCTTTTTCTCACCACATTTTATATATATCTAAGGCCCCTCTACATGTCAGACCCTGTATAAAACATGACCTTTTTTCTCACCACATTTTATATGTATCTAAGGCCCCTCTGCATGTCAGACCCTGTATAAAGCAGAACCTTTTCCTTGCATTTTTTTTATATGTATCTAAGGCCCCGCTACATGTCAGGACCTTTTTTCTCACTACATTTTATATGTATGTAAGGCCCTTCTATGTATCAGACCATGTATAAAACAGGATCTTTTTCTTACCACATTTTATATATATCTAAGGCCCTTCTACATGTCAGACCCTGTATAAAACAGGACATTTTTTTCTTACCACATTTTATATATATCTAAGGCCCCTCTACATATCAGACCCTGTATAAACAGGGCTATTAAAACTGTTTAACATTTCAGAACATTTGTATTGGAAAAATTTTCCATATCATATGCTCTTTTATTTTTACCTTAGACATCAATATATAGATCCACTACCCTATTCCTTATTATATTCTATATATGTATATATAGCATATATAGCTTAAGATTATTTCTCTTTATTTATACTTGTGGCACCATTTTCAATGTAAACCAGTAACAGAGTTAGAATTATAATACATATATGTCTCTGAAATGTTATTTGTCATGAATTTTGATTCAATTCCAAGGTTCCAGTGACAAATATACTAGGTGAGTTTGGTATGGGATATAAGTATGCCATAGAAATGCTAAATGAAGGAAGAATTGGTATAGGAGCTCAGGTAAGAAAAAAAATTTGTATTTTAAAAATAATATAAAATAATGATAAAGTTGTGATAAAACATTATTTTATATATAAGAAGATGGGTCACATAAACGTGATGTGATTGGGTTGTTAAATTATGAGAAAAGGAAAATGAAGATTGCAGATGTATTTCATTTGTGTTTTAGGAAGCAGTGCTTTTTGTATTTTTGCAGTATTTACTTAAAATTGTCATTTCTTACGATTCCCTTTCTGTTTGTATTATCTTCTTTGGTTCTTGTTGTTAAAATGTATGGAGCTAATATTATACCCTTAGGGCTGCCAGCAGTGTCTATAGACACATAACCTGGGCTATACCTTTTGAATTATAAGGAGTGCAGCTTTAATATTTCACATGTGCTATCTTTATGAACAGTAGGGTACCATGTCTTTTGACCTGGTGACCTACCCAATGCCATTTGACCTGCTTTTTAAACTATGTACACTTTACCTGGGCTATACCTTTTGAATTATAAGGAGTACAGCTTTAATATTTCACCTGTGCTATCTATGTGATCAGCCCTTCCATATGGTATCATGTCTTTTGAACTAGGGTGACCTGGTGACCTACATAATGCCATTTCACCTACTTCTTAAACTAGTCCTAATTTTACTATCTGATCTATGATGCTGCCACTGGTGATCTATATTGCCATTTGCATGATTTGTGAACTCTTATTAATGTTATTGATTAGGCTGTAAATTTAGGTATTGACAATTCCCAAGATCAGATTTGAACTAAAGTCCAGTTGATTCCAACCATCAAAGTATGTTCTTCTTTGACTCTGTTTTTTATCACCAAGTTATACAGTTATACATGATTATATTTACAGATGTTAGATTGATCTATTTGATAAATAAGTGCACTGTGAATTAATGTTTTATTCAAAGGTGTATGCTTAGATGTGATTTTGTTATATTATAATCTTTAAATGTGTATGTTTAAGTGTAACTTTGTTAAAATCTTTTGTACTTTTATTATAATCTTTTGTAATTTTGTTATAATCATTCGTAATTTTGTTATATTCTTTTTGTAATTTTGTTATAACCTTTTGTAATTTTGTTATATTTTTTGTAATTTTGTTATATTCTTTTTGTAATTTTGTTATAACCTTTTGTAATTTTGTTATATTTTTTGTAATTTTGTTATATTCTTTTTGTAATTTTGTTATAATCTTTTGTAATTTTATTATTATCTTTTATGATTTTATTATTATCTTTTATAATTCATAATAAGCTTTTGTAATTTTGTTATCATCTTTTATAATTTCATTATCTTTTGTAAGTTTGATATATTTTTTTGTAATTTTATTGTAATTTTTTTGTATCTTTGATAGATGTTGGGGTTATCTGAGGGATGTTTCAGTGCCACAGTAACATACACCATGGAAAGGAAGCAGTTTGGCAGGAGAGTCTTTGATTTTCAGGTATGTATACTCATTATCTTTTTTTTTTTTTTTTTTTTTTTTTTTGTAAATATAAACCACCTCAATTTTTCAGGAACTAAGGATTTATTTTATCAAGAAGTCATAAGTTGTAAGTCACAGGTCTAAAGTTAACTAAACTTAGAACAAAACGGGATCATTGTTTCAACACTGATCTTACTTGTCTTATGCATATTTGCACATTTCCAAATTAGTTCTTGATAGTTTATAAGTTAGATCTTGATAGTTTATAAGTTAGATCTTGATAGTTTATTAGTTAGATCTTGATAGTTTATAAATTAGATCTTGATAGTTTATAAGTTAAATCTTGATAGTTTATAAGTTAGATCTTGATAGTTTATATTTTAGATCTTGATAGTTTATGAATTAGATCTTGATAGTTTATAAGAATTTTTATTTGCTTTGTCTACCAAGATATATTACTATAAATAATACAATAATTTGTGTCTACGCATTGCTTCTTTATAGTTATTTAGACAGGACCTGATTTGGTAATAAGTCACAAGTCCTAATTCTTTGTAAAATGGTCACAAGTTGTACGTGTGGTCCTACAACCGAGTCTAAAACTTAGGACTTTTTGTATAATTGGTCCCTGGTCTTGCCTAAGACCTAGAAAGATAATGATAATAATTTTGCCAACTTGACAATGTGAATGTCACTGGGCTCTCAGATGAGACTTAACACAAAGATTGTCCTTTGGCAGAAACAATTCAATGACCGTAGGGTAGTACATGGTCTCATTAGATCTTGCCCTAATCAACAAGAACATGATGATCAATAATTGCAATATATTGGTTTGCCATATTTGTTCTCTTCACTCCTGCTAAAAAGGTGGTGTGAAAATTTGTATGCATGACTCGTTAAAAAAACCTGAAGTTTATAGCACAAGCTGAAAATTTTGGCATGGTTTTTTGTTAATTAGCTAATGAAATCACCATAAAGGTGATCAATTTCTTTAAAGTTGTAACAGAAGGGAAAACTGCAATCTTAAAATAATGAATGTCAGTATCTCCAAACTACATTAGTTTTAAGTAAGAGTTATTCCCCTTTAATTGTTATTTTATAAATGCTTGTTATCCTGAAAATTATAACAGAAAGAGAATTACTGATGCAAAAACTACTGTAAATTAAATATATGTAAACAATTACACCAGCATGCCAGGACATTTATTGTTTTTTCTTGTAATAATTCAATAATAATATTCTAATATTCATGTTTTAAATTGAAATAACAAACACATTTATCCTTTCAATCCTGTAGACCATAATGTACTAGTCTTAAACAATAGAAAAAAGCATACCATTTGGATACATAGGGAGGTAAGGGTTAAGTGACTAAGCCCAATGTACTGATACATAGGGATGTAAGGGTTAAGTGACTAATCCCAATGTACTGATACATAGGGATGTAAGGGTTAAGTGACTAAGCCCAATGTACTGATACATAGGGATGTAAGGGTTAAGTGACTAAGCCCAATGTACTGATACATAGGGATGTAAGGGTTAAGTGACTAAGCCCAATGTACTGATACATAGGGATGTAAGGGTTAAGTGACTAAGCCCAATGTACTGATACATAGGGATGTAAGGGTTAAGTGACTAAGCCCAATGTACTGATACATAGGGATGTAAGGGTTAAGTGACTAATCCCAATGTACTGATACATAGGGATGTAAGGGTTAAGTGACTAAGCCCAATGTACTGATACATTTGATATGTAATGACTTTATTTTCTTCATACTGATTTTGCATATTAGTAATATATTAATATTGTCTTGGTTATTTCAGTTTATGAGACAATGTAATGCCTCTGTTTTGTTGTGTGATTCTGATTTTGTATATATTGTATTGATATTTCTTGGTTATTTCAGTCTATGAGACTATGTAATGCCTATGTTTTGTTGTGTGATTCTGATTTTGTATATAATGTATTGATATTTCTTGGTTATTTTAGGCTATGAGACAATGTAATGCCTCTGTTTTGTTGTGTGATTCTGATTTTATATATAATGTATTGATATTTCTTGGTTATTTCAGTCTATGAGACTATGTAATGCCTCTGTTTTGTTGTGTGATTCTGATTTTGTATATATTGTATTGATATTTCTTGGTTATTTTAGGCTATGAGACAATGTAATGCCTCTGTTTTGTTGTGTGATTCTGATTTTATATATAATGTATTGATATTTCTTGGTTATTTTAGGCTATGAGGCAATGTAATGCCTCTGTTTTGTTGTGTGATTCTGATTTTGTATATATTGTATTGATATTTCTTGGTTATTTTAGGCTATGAGACAATGTAATGCCTCTGTTTTGTTGTGTGATTCTGATTTTATATATAATGTATTGATATTTCTTGGTTATTTCAGTCTATGAGACTATGTAATGCCTCTGTTTTGTTGTGTGATTCTGATTTTGTATATAATGTATTGATATTTCTTGGTTATTTCAGTCTATGAGACAATGTAATGCCTCTGTTTTGTTGTGTGATTCTGATTTTGTATATAATGTATTGATATTTCTTGGTTATTTTAGGCTATGAGACAATGTAATGCCTCTGTTTTGTTGTGTGATTCTGATTTTATATATAATGTATTGATATTTCTTGGTTATTTCAGGCTATGAGGCATCAGATCGCGTATGTAGCAACACAGATAGAGGCAGCTCGCTTGTTGGTGTATAATGCAGCCAGGAAGAAGGAGGCTGGGCTTCCTTGTGTAAAAGAAGCCGCAATGGCAAAATATTTCTCATCAGAGGTGCTTATTTTTAATGTATAATATCAGGGGTAATATTAAGATACATTACAGATTTTAATATACTGAAAATAACCCACACTCATATTGGCAGCTGCCATACAGACTTCAGTATTAGTACATGGTTCGCATAGGCATTGAAAAGTCCTTGAATTTTGGGGTAGTCCTTGAAAAGTCCTGGAAAATGATAATTGGGGAAAAAGTATTTGAAATGTCCTTGAATTTTAAATGAAGTCCTTGAAGTTATTCCTTGAAGTCCTTGAACAAAACTTATTAACCCTTTCAATACTGCAACGCCAAAACTGCCCACTCAAAGACCCTTACTCTCACCCCTGTAATACCCAAAACCACTCGCTAAGTCTTCTGAATGCTGTATTCCTGTAGTGCCCCAAACTGCCCGAATTTAGTTTCGTTTCAAAGGGTATTTCCCAGTTACTATTTTGAGAATGGAAGTATCACAGTATATGAGACTACAACGTGATATCCTGTTATAAAAATCATGGCTGATTGTAATAAAAATCTGTGGTATTTCAGAGGGGAAAAAGATGAACTGAAATGAGGTGATATGATCGACTCGCTCAATGA
Source organism: Atrina japonica (assembly GCA_030159075.1). Lineage (NCBI taxonomy): Eukaryota > Metazoa > Mollusca > Bivalvia > Pterioida > Pinnidae > Atrina > Atrina japonica. Next base: position 125,366 of record BROG01001001.1, on the reverse strand, counting down.
TACTAATGCCATAATGGCAGCCCCGTACGTGGAGGATTACTTAGGGTATAAAAGACGATTTTTATATAGATATGGATGAATAAAATGACTTTAAACTTTTTGATGTTGATTTAAATCTCCATGTTAACTATTTACCTTCTGTGAACAAAATGATAATGATGAAGTATTGAAGAAGTTGTATGAAATATGTTTTAATTTTGCAATCACAGTTGGTGAATTAAAGTGACACAAAAACTTTTTTTTCACGAATATCTTGGCAATAACAGACCTGTTTATTCCCTCACATTAATAGATAATGAACTGTCATTATTGAAATAGTTTCATGAGAATTATTTGGACCATATTGTCCAAAAGATTATGCCGCATTTGATGTGGAATACGCAATAAAAATTATCATGAAAGGATGCCAGTTACAAAAGATGAAATGTGGAAAATAAACAGAACAAAGACTTATAAATAAAACAGTATATTTTTGTTTCAAATTCTAATTGATATCACAAGCTGGCAGTAATTCTATACAATGCACAGTAGTAGGACACACATGAGTTATATTGCACGACCATATGAGTACCAAAAACTCAACTTTCCATGAATCAAGTTTTGCTAAAATTGGATAAATAATGAATTCTAGAGTTATTGAAAAAAAAAATCACAAATCTATTATTAAAGAATATATAGTGAAAATAAGTTTTGCAAACTCGTTTATGTCCTACTACTGTAGTGTATACATTGTATGTTGCAGTAGTGAAAGGGTTAATTAATTAAGAGTATTGTAAAACAGAAAGGTAAACAATATTGTAAGACTAAAGTCTAAGATGTAAAAAAAACTCTAAAAACAAAGCCAACGTAAAACTTTTTTGACACTAGATGAAAACTTTTTTTTGAAGTGTCCAAAACTAAGCATTCTTGATTATATTTGCTTTTTAAAGTCCTTGAAAACATATTATGAGTCCTTGAAAAGTCCTTGAATTTTGAACTCGAGTACCTGTATGAAACATGTAGTAGTTCATCTATAGTAGTATGTCTCCATAAATGTAAGTATGAAATGAGAGGGGCATTAAGTAATTCTAAAACAAAACAAGTTATCATTTGTTATATACATTAGTTTGATGTAAGTATGAATTGAGAGGGGTATTAAGTAATTCTAAAACAAAACAAGTTATCATTTCTTATGTACATTAGTTTGATGTAAGTATGAATTGAGAGGGGCATTAAGTAATTCTAAAACAAAACAAGTTATCATTTCTTATGTACATTAGTTTGATGTAAGTATGAATTGAGAGGGGCATTAAGTAATTCTAAAACAAAACAAGTGATCATTTTTGTGTACATTAGTTTGATGCATCAATTATTACATGTTACCTGAATGGCTTTACAGGTAGCCACACTTACCACATCAAAGTGTATAGAGTGGATGGGAGGAGTTGGAATCTCAAAGGAATATCCAGTTGAAAAATATTTTAGGGATTGTAAAATTGGTAAGTGTACAGTAAAAAATATGAAATTGGTAAGTGTACAGTTTAAACTCTAAAATAAGTAAGTGTACAATTAGACATAAAAAATTATAAAATCTGTAAGTTTACAGTTAAAAATCATAAAATCAGTAGGTGTACAGTTAAAAATTAAAAAAGCAATCAGTGTACAGGTTAAACTTATAAAATCGGTAAATGTACAGTTTAAAATTATAAAATCGGTAAGTGTTCAGTAAAGAGATATAAAATTGGTAAGTTTACAGTCAAGAATTATAAAATCGGTAAGTGTACAGTTAAAAATTATTCTGCATACTGGTATAAAAGCAATTTGTGAATAACAGCAACAGAGTGGATAACTGATGTAATGTAGTAACAGTAAGATTGAATACAAATACCAAATTTGTAACAAGTTGTTTAATTCAGAGAGAATAGTGAAAATTTATTTTAGGAAAATACTAATAAAATACTAATGTCAGTTGTATCATTGCCATGGCCAAGTCTGTTGTATATTTAAGTTTTTTTGTGTTTTTTCACTTTTATAAATTCAATTGTTCTTGATCATTACCATGCTGCAGATTTGAAATCAAAACTGTTTGTAGCTGCTCTTTCACTGGACATAAACATTTCTTTATTCCTGTCTTACTTATATAAGTAACTTCAAATGTGAAAAAGAGCTTTTTATCCATGGTATAATGTGTTCTTTCTATAAAACATACATCAACAAACCACAAAGGTTCAAGTGACCTATACTGATTCTCCATCTGTTGGTGACCTTTGGTAATCTTCATAGTGTGTAGGCATTTACATTTTGAACCTAAGTTAAAAAACTTCTGAAAGTATTTAAATGAAACTCCCCAGGAATGACCAATACCTAACCCTGATAAAATTCCAAGATGACCAAAATTGCAGCTGTTTTGACAGACCTATTTTGAACTTAAACTGAAAAGCTGCTGAAGGTACTTAAATGAAATTTCAGAGTTCAGTAACTTTCCTTGACCAAGCATTGTTATTTTGGATACCTTGCCTTGACCAAGCATTGTTATTTTGGATAACTTGCCTTGACCAAGCGTTGTTATTTTGGATACCTTGCCTTGACCAAGCGTTGTTATTTTGGATACCTTGCCCTGACCAAGCGTTGTTATTTTGGATACCTTGCCCTGACCAAGCATTGATATTTTGGATACCTAGCCTTGACCAAGCATTGTTATTTTGGATACCTAGCCTTGACCAAGCGTTGTTATTTTGGATACCTTGCCTTGACCAAGCATTGTTATTTTGGATACCTTGCCTTGACCAAGCATTGTTATTTTGGATACCTTGCCTTGACCAAGCATTGTTATTTTGGATACATTGCCTTGACCAAGCATTGTTATTTTGGATACCTTGCCTTGACCAAGCGTTGTTATTTTGGATACCTTGCCTTGACCAAGCTTGTTATTTTGGATACCTTGCCTTGACCAAGCGTTGTTATTTTGGATACCTTGCCTTGACCAAGCGTTGTTATTTTGGATACCTAGCCTTGACCAAGCATTGTTATTTTGGATACCTTGCCTTGACCAAGCATTGTTATTTTTGGATACCTTGCCTTGACCAAGCGTTGTTATTTTGGATACCTAGCCTTGACCAAGCGTTGTTATTTTGGATACCTTGCCTTGACCAAGCGTTTGTTATTTTGGATACCTAGCCTTGACCAAGCGTTGTTATTTTGGATACCTAGCCTTGACCAAGCATTGTTATTTTGGATACCTTGCCTTGACCAAGCATTGTTATTTTGGATACCTAGCCTTGACCAAGCGTTGTTATTTTGGATACCTAGCCTTGACCAAGCGTTGTTATTTTGGATACCTAGCCTTGACCAAGCGTTGTTATTTTGGATACCTAGCCTTGACCAAGCGTTGTTATTTTGGATACCTTGCCTTGACCAAGCATTGTTATTTTGGATACCTAGATACCTTGACCAAGTGTTGTTATTTTGGATACCTAGCCTTGACCAAGCGTTGTTATTTTGGATACTTGACAAGCGTTGCCTTGACCAAGCGTTGTTATTTTGGATACCTAGCCTTGACCAAGCGTTGTTATTTTGGATACCTTGCCTTGACCAAGCATTGTTATTTTGGATACCTTGCCTTGACCAAGCGTTGTTATTTTGGATACCTTGCCTTGACCAAGCATTGTTATTTTGGATACCTTGCCTTGACCAAGCGTTGTTATTTTGGATACCTAGCCTTGACCAAGCATTGTTATTTTGGATACCTTGCCTTGACCAAGCGTTGTTATTTTGGATACCTTGCCTTGACCAAGCGTTGTTATTTTGGTCATACCTTGCCTTTACAAAGTGTTGTAACTTAGTTGTTTGTCAGAAATCCAGGATGACTGCAATCTTGAAAAATATGTTTTGAATTTAGACTAAAAAGTTGGAAGGAATTTACATAAATTTCATTTGAATATTCAGTACCTTGTTCAGAATGCTGTAGGAACAAAGTGTTGTAATGTTTTGGCTTAGTCTGTCCTCTGCTGCAGCTTCTAGCGGATATTGTAAATTTGTGTTTAGAACAATCACAATTTTGTTATATTTAAAAGAGGGTCGACGTTTTATCAAAAGACTGGATATGCCAATTACTAAAGAAATGTTGCCCTTTTGTAGATACATATCAATTACAAAGTGAGAAATTACTCGATCATTTTTTATCCATTTTCCAAGGTCAGTGAGTCAAAGGTCAGAGGTCACAATCACAGCAACACACTTAACTAATGAGACCAAATATTATTATTGAGTAGAAAGCAAAGTGTATACTTTTCCAGCTCTGTCCATCTACAGCATGTGCTCTTAACAACCATTGTTAAAATGTATTTTATAAGGACATAGAAACGTATTCCTTAAAAGCGGTTTTGTGAAGATATGATCTGTGCACACTGACATTAATCAGGTGACAAGTTAACTACAGTTATTTATGTTGTTTTAGTCAATGTATAGTGTAGTTATGTTAAATGCATCAGATCATCACTTAATACAAAATAGCATTTTGACGGTCTTCCTGAAGACCTGCAAAGGAAGCATTGGGACGTGTCAGTAAGAGTTATTTCATCTCAGTGACCTTTACTTACACTTTTTATCTCTCAAAGACACATTCAGTCTGTTGTGATATACACTTTAGGTATCACATCAGCTTGTGAAAGAAACATTACGTATATACGTGTAGCAAATAGATATATGCACACCCAATCCATTGTATTTATACAAAACATTATTATTGACTACAAAGATTTCCATTCTTATTTAGTCATGCCTTTTCCCCAATTATTACAGTTGTTAAAGTGAATTAATGTCATTCTGTTCAACAGTTATTGTTCTCATATATACCTGTATATATATACAGATATGTGACTAATCTGTTTATTCATAAAATGACATGTAATGTTTGATGGAGACAATGCATTGATAACAGATGTACTTTTTCAATATTCATACAAACCATAATGTATTTTATATATATGTAAATACTGTATACGTATCAGACATGGTTTGATCACACTGGTAGATGTTAATCTTACTAAGTACACTAATTTTGAAAATTTGACCCAGCAACTGATATTGATAGATTGTTATGAAACCTGCTCAATCTGTTCTATTATTAGAAATATTATATCCCTGCAACAAAGTTGACACATAAGAAAACCCTCGGAAAAATAACTTATTCCAGGAAGATAATTCTAGGTGTATTCTGACACAGGTTAGGAAATTCTTATGCTGCAGTTTGTTTGTGATTTTGTATATATTTATAGTTTCTCTAAGTCTGTAGGCACTGTACATTGTTATACTACAGTTGGTTTGTGATTTTGTATATATTTATAGTTTCTCTAAGTCTGTAGGCACTATATATTGTTATACTACAGTTGGTTTGTGATTTTGTATATATTTATATTTATAGTTTCTCTAAGTCTGTAGGCACTGTACATTGTTATACTACAGTTGGTTTGTGATTTTGTATATATTTATAGTTTCTCTAAGTCTGTAGGCACTGTATATTGTTATACTACAGTTGGTTTGTGATTTTGTATATATTTATAGTTTCTCTAAGTCTGTAGGCACTGTATATTGTTATACTACAGTTGGTTTGTGATTTTGTATATATTTATTGTTTCTCTAAGTCTGTAGGCACTGTATATTGTTATACTACAGTTGGTTTGTGATTTTGTATATATTTATAGTTTCTCTAAGTCTGTAGGCACTGTATATTGTTATACTACAGTTGGTTTGTGATTTTGTATATATTTATAGTTCCTCTAAGTCTGTAGGCACTGTATATTGTTATACTACAGTTTGTTTGTGATTTTGTACATATTTATTGTTTCTCTAAGTCTGTAGGACTGTATATTGTTATACTACAGTTGGTTTGTGATTTTGTACATATTTATAGTTTCTCTAAGTCTGTAGGTACTGTACATTGTTATACTACAGTTTGTTTGTGATTTTGTACATATTTATTGTTTCTCTAAGTCTGTAGGTACTGTATATTGTTATACTACAGTTGGTTTGTGATTTTGTACATATTTATAGTTTCTCTAAGTCTGTAGGACTGTATATTGTTATACTACAGTTGGTTTGTGATTATGTACATATTTATAGTTTCTCTAAGTCTGTAGGTACTGTACATTGTTATTATACAGTTGGTTTGTGATTTTGTATATATTTATAGTTTCTCTAAGTCTGTAGGACTGTATATTGTTATACTACAGTTGGTTTGTGATTATGTACATATTTATAGTTTCTCTAAGTCTGTAGGTACTGTATATTGTTATACTACAGTTGGTTTGTGATTTTGTATATATTTATTGTTTCTCTAAGTCTGTAGGCACTGTACATTGTTATACTACAGTTTGTTTGTGATTTTGTACATATTTATAGTTTCCCTAAGTCTGTAGGCACTGTACATTGTTATACTACAGTTGGTTTGTGATTTTGTACATATTTATTGTTTCTCTAAGTCTGTAGGACTGTATATTGTTATACTACAGTTGGTTTGTGATTATGTACATATTTATTGTTTCTCTAAGTCTGTAGGACTGTATATTTTTATACTACAGTTGGTTTGTGATTATGTACATATTTATAGTTTCTCTAAGTCTGTAGGTACTGTACATTGCTATTATACAGTTGGTTTGTGATTTTGTACATATTTATATAGTTTCTCTAAGTCTGTAGGACTGTATATTGTTATACTACAGTTGGTTTGTGATTATGTACATATTTATAGTTTCTCTAAGTCTGTAGGTACTGTATATTGTTATACTACAGTTGGTTTGTGATTTTGTATATATTTATTGTTTCTCTAAGTCTGTAGGCACTGTACATTGTTATACTACAGTTGGTTTGTGATTTTGTACATATTTATAGTTTCTCTAAATCTGTAGGACTGTATATTGTTATACTACAGTTGGTTTGTAATTATGTACATATTTATAGTTTCTCTAAGTCTGTAGGACTGTATATTGTTATACTACAGTTGGTTTGTGATTATGTACATATTTATAGTTTCTCTAAGTCTGTAGGTACATGTTTCATTGTTATTTGTTATACTACAGTTGGTTTGTGATTTTGTATATATTTATAGTTTCCCTAAGTCTGTAGGCACTGTACATTGTTATACTACAGTTGGTTTGTGATTTTGTACATATTTATTGTTTCTCTAAGTCTGTAGGACTGTATATTGTTATACTACAGTTGGTTTGTGATTTTGTACATATTTATTGTTTCTCTAAGTCTGTAGGACTGTATATTGTTATACTACAGTTGGTTTGTGATTTTGTATATATTTATTGTTTCTCTAAGTCTGTAGGCACTGTACATTGTTATACTATAGTTGGTTTGTGATTTTGTACATATTTATAGTTTCTCTAAGTCTGTAGGACTGTATATTGTTATACTACAGTTGGTTTGTGATTTTGTACATATTTATTGTTTCTCTAAGTCTGTAGGACTGTATATTGTTATACTACAGTTTGTTTGTGATTTTGTACATATTTATAGTTTCTCTAAGTCTGTAGGACTGTATATTGTTATACTACAGTTTGTTTGTGATTTTGTACATATTTATAGTTTCTCTAAGTCTGTAGGTACTGTACATTGTTATACTACAGTTGGTTTGTGATTTTGTACATATTTATAGTTTCCCTAAGTCTGTAGGCACTGTACATTGTTATACTACAGTTGGTTTGTGATTTTGTACATATTTATAGTTTCCCTAAGTCTGTAGGCACTGTACATTGTTATACTACAGTTGGTTTGTGATTTTGTATATATTTATAATTCCCTAAGTCTGTAGGCACTGTATATTGTTATACTACAGTTGGTTTGTGATTTTGTACATATTTATTGTTTCTCTAAGTCTGTAGGCACTGTATATTGTTATACTACAGTTGGTTTGTGATTTTGTATATATTTATTGTTTCTCTAAGTCTGTAGGCACTGTACATTGTTATACTACAGTTGGTTTGTGATTTTGTACATATTTATAGTTTCTCTAAGTCTGTAGGCACTGTACATTGTTATACTACAGTTGGTTTGTGATTTTGTATATATTTATAGTTTCTCTAAGTCTGTAGGTACTGTACATTGTTATACTACAGTTGGTTTGTGATTTTGTACATATTTATAGTTTCTCTAAGTCTGTAGGCACTGTATATTGTTATACTACAGTTGGTTTGTGATTTTGTATATATTTATTGTTTCTCTAAGTCTGTAGGCACTGTATATTGTTATACTACAGTTGGTTTGTGATTTTGTACATATTTATTGTTTCTCTAAGTCTGTAGGACTGTATATTGTTATACTACAGTTGGTTTGTGATTTTGTACATATTTATTGTTTCTCTAAGTCTGTAGGCACTGTATATTGTTATACTACAGTTGGTTTGTGATTTTGTACATATTTATTGTTTCTCTAAGTCTGTAGGATTGTATATTGTTATACTACAGTTGGTTTGTGATTTTGTACATATTTATTGTTTCTCTAAGTCTGTAGGCACTGTATATTGTTATACTACAGTTGGTTTGTGATTTTGTACATATTTATTGTTTCTCTGTATCTTTAGGCACTGTGAATCCATAATTCCTATGCGTCTCTTATTTCATTAAACACAGTCACTCAGATTGATCCAAACTGCAAACTAAATACATAGAATACTGAGAAAAATGCTCAGTACCCGGATGCCTTATGTATTGTTGTGTTTCAAACCCCTCTTATGTGCATAATAATAATTGTCTGGTAACTTCTCTCTATTTACAGGAACAATTTATGAAGGCACGTCTAACATTCAACTTAACACCATTTCTAAATGTTTGGAAGCTGAGGGAGTTTGATGACCAAATATACCGTCTCGAAGCTTTGTAATTTATTCATCATTTTTAGCTACTAAAATATGAAAAATACTGATTATATAAGTAGTTGACTAAGGCATGTAAAATGTGATATAACGGTTATCTTCTGAACAGAGAACAACTGAACCTGGAGATTAAATATTATGTCTTATCTTGAGGGAAGTAAACTCTTTGTTGTTTTATCTATTTATTGTTGTATTTGTCTTTTTGCCCTCAAACAAAAAGGGAGAACTTATTGTGTTAACTCAATTTGTTTTATTATTATTATTTTCTTTCTTCTTCTAGCCAGACACGTTTCTCAAGAACAATTTGCCATATCCTAATGAAACTTCATAAGAATAATGATTAGCAAGTGAATTGTAGATGTGCTTTTTGACAAGTTTTTTTCCCAATTTGCTATCCAATATATTGTAACCAATCTGATTGGTCATTTGTCCTTGACCTTTCTGGAAAACAGTAACCCTTGTACTTATCGAACTAATACGGGTCATATATAGCTTTGCGTTTTTGATATTTTTATGTAATCCTCCAGCCAATGTTGTTGCCAGTTTCTTGTTGGTCAAAACAATTTGGTATAAAGGTATACTGTAAATTGGGATATTTTGGTCTTTTAGCCAATTCGGCCACCTTATTAAAATGGTCAAAATTAAACCATCCAAAAATGTACTTAATGTTTCTAACGATACTTTTTAAAAATAATTTAGTGTTTTATAAATTAACAAACAACCTTTTAAAAAACAATACACTGTGTGGACGTTAGTCTTAAGTATCATGTGATGCATCCATTCTAATTATTCTATCAACATTTTAAAAATATTTTTATATTTTAAACACCTGGAATGTACAACATTATAAGACTCAGATCAGATGTTAAGCCAAATCTAAACATGATATGAACATAAATGGCCAAAACTTAACTGGCCAAAATATAGCGTTTCATTTTATGACTAAATTGGCCAATTTTTAGCGACGCAAAAATATCTCAATTTACGGTATTGATTGCGAAACTCAACCTCAAATGTTGTTTCTGATGTGACAACAAATGTCTCTGATTGGTTAAGTTTATCCACGCTTTAATGGAAAATGGTCAGTCGGCTACTTACGAAAATATAGACGTGGCTAGATATGCATTGTGGGCACAATTTGCTGAGGTGCTAATTATGCATTACATATCAATCCCATTTTAATTAAACTTTATATGTAGTTGTATCGAAAATCGTTGCCATATTGATCGGCCTAGGTCTACCAGTTGGTTGAACATTTCTTGTGGTCTGATATTGACAATCATAGTTTCGTTTTGCATTGGTGGACATCAAACACCATGACCATTTTTGGTAGACATAGGGGCTCGTTTGAGTCTTCTGATTGGATTGAAATTCATACCGATTTTTATGTGTTCTGTTGACTTGGCAACCAATTCAAGGCTTCTGATTACATGATCTTTATGTCCATCCGAATGTGGAGACAATGTTGCAGTCTCTGCTGGAAATGTCATGTTGCCTTAACACAGAATTAATATCTGCTCCATTATTTGCGGTGTTTCCTGTAATGTTCAAGCGATAAATAGATCATAAGTGGCAAAGCAAGTCCGGTCTACAGATTAACGGTGTCCATCTGTCCGTCAACACTTTGGTTAAAATTTTGGTTTAAGCTAATTCTCGGGCATTGGTAGAGGTGCAGATTTCATACTTGGCCTGTAGGTTATCTGTAGCAAGTGCATTTGAATTATGTGGGTTCCTGTGGCAAGTGCAAATGAATTATGTGGGTTTGTATTTTTGGGGATGGATCAAAGTACGTGTAGTAATTGGGGTGGTGATCAATATTTTGGTTAAAGTTTCAGGTTGAAGCAAATTCTGGGTAATGGATACAGGTACAGACTTCAAATTTGGCCTGTAGGTTACCTATGGCAAGTGCAATTGAATTATGTGGTTTTGATTTTTTTTTGGGGGGGGGGGGGGGGGGGTGTGGATCAAAGTAGTTATTGGGGTTTGGATCAACTCTTTGGTTAAATTTTCAAATTGAAGCAAATTCTGGGTAATGAATCAAAGTAGTATTGGGGGTCGGCAATGGGTAAAGGTACACACTTCATTCTTGTCTTTTAGGTTGCCTGTGAGATGTGCAATTGAATTTTATGGGTTTGAATTTTGGGTGGATCAAAGTAATGGGGTTGGGGATCAATATTTTGGTTGAAGCAATTTTCGACAATGAATAGCGATACAGAATTCATACTTGGCCAGTAGGTTACCTGTGACAAGTGCAATTGAGTAATATGGGTTTGAAATTAAGGGGTGGATTTAAGTAGTAATGGGGTGGTGATCAATATTTTGGTTAAAGTTTCAGGCGAGTAAATTCTTGGCAATTGAAGGATGTACAGACTTCATAATTTTATAATTATAAACAAAAGACTTGAGTGAATAGTGCTTGTACATTTTGACATTTGGTTTCAGGTAATTAAAATGAACCTAATAAGAAATAGTTCCAAACACATGGGCATTATACTACTGTCTAATTTACTGATTAGATTCTACTTTGCAATCCGGCCATACTGTCTTTAGCGGTTCTTGGTTTATTTTTGATTGAACAAATACATTTTGTGATCATATTAAAGGTGCTCTTTCATTGAATTTCAAAACATATATTCTATTGTGTATCCAAATTAAGGCGTATTGGGTAAAAACAAAATATAGTTTTTTAACATGAATTGAGGTTAATATATTCTCTCATAATTCCATATACAATGTACGATGTATGACTGAAATCATTACATTTCTGAGAATGATAAATATTTCAAGATCAATAAGTGAATTAGTTAGTGTAAACGTACATGACAACTGATTGTATGCGAGTGATTTTAGGCGACTGACTACCCGTGATGGTCTATTGGTATAGCCTACAATTCAGAAGCAAACAGTTGTAGGTTGTGTACCTTGTACTAGGTCATACTTAAGACCTAAAAAGGTCGTGACTAATCTTTTGACTTTTGTTTTTTAATGTTGTACGCCACTCTCAAAACTTTTTCAGTGATATGGTGGTGGCCAGGGTTTTAATAGTTTAGGAGAGAACTCGGTTACAATATATCCAGGGATACCGGCTGTCCGCAAGTTAACTGGCAAACTTTCTCACAAAAATCAGCTTAGATTACAGCGGGGGTCGAACTAACAACTTGCGCTGAGAGACTTTCTTTGACAAGCAAATGTCATGTATCTTTTTGATAAAATTAAAACTCTGGTACACTGTCATGGCAGATGTATCACATCAATGAACACTCACCACATTGACATAAATCTATTGTTAGGAACGAATTTTATGGCAAAGTATCACTTAAAATGTAGTCATTGCTTTATAGTGTTAAAGACAAAATAAGAGAAACTGCAAATAATAAAACTTGTTTCAACCACTGGGTCGTTGCCGACATAAGATTATGTTTACATTGCATTCATTTGACACCTCATTTATCAATCTATGTTAAAATTTCACCAATAAATGACATGTTAATGAACAATATTTGATAAAAGTGCAAGTGATTAAAGCATAATCTTAATTAACAAAAATTGGTACAAGTGAAAAAGTATAATGTTAAAGCAGCATTATTGTTTTTAAAAAAAATTCGATATTTTCTATTTTCACTACTTGTACTGGATGTACAATAACAAATAAGAGTTATACACAGGCATAAAAATCTTGATTCCTAAATATTTTGTGAAAATAAAGACGGATCCGGTGTGGTATACATATACAAAAAGTAAGGTTGAGTAAATCGATAGCAAGTGAATATTTATGGAAAGGGGTATCTCAAGCAATTTTCACCAAGTATATAGAACTAAGAATTTTTATGTCTGTGAATATCTCCTTTTTGTAATTGTAACAATCTAAGTAGTGAAAAAAGAAAGGAATGTTTTTAAAAAACTACAGCTAATGTCCCTTTGATAAACAAAAAATGGGGCAAGTGAAAAAAGCGTAATGTTGATAAACAAAAATTGGGCAAGTGAAAAAAGCGTAAACCCCTGCTACGCCTGAATGCCCAAATAGCCAGAGTGCTAATATGGATTACAATTTTTTTCCGAGAAAATAAAGCATTAGCAAACTAGGATCTACAGAATTTCCCTCATTTTCCAGGGGACTTACAGTTTTCCCATACAAGTATCAATTTAAGAATATCATTTTGACCCCCTAAACATAAATTTTGATAAACAAAGAATATTTATGGCACTAATTTATATCATGTGTGATACTCGACGTGTCTTATTGCAAAATATAAACATCACAGACAAGTATTAATCGTAAGTAGGTCCAGGAAATAGTTTACAAATCAGGTGAACACGGGACACACAAGGACCTCTGAAAATTCAGAGAAGGGATCAGGTGCCATGAAGGAGTAAGCAGTCCCTATTAACCGGTCACACTCGCCATCAGTCCGCAGATAAGTTCAAATGAAATAAGTGAGGAACGAATCCTAACGAGTGCTAACATGGTTCATTTTGTAGCAATTTTGATCAGCTTTCAGAAAAAAATGTACACGCAAAAATCCTTGGGGTCTGACACATTATTAGCCAGGTGACTTGCCCTTTTATTAATCAGGTAAGAATACAAAAAGAGATTTCTGTATTTATTTAAAATATATTTTGAATTTTGATTATTTCACAAAATAATCAAATATATAGTCTAAATAAAATCCTGTCTAAATGTGTGATTGTTAATCAAAAAAGTACATAATATAGAATAAAGAAAAAGTAGCAATATACAAAAAAAGATGCAATACACAATAATGTCAATTTATTTCTTATGTTCCAAAAAGCAGGTGTAATTTATCCAGATGAGTTCTAAATTTATTCCTTACAAAGTTTTAGGTAGTTATACTCATATATTACATAAGTATACACATAACATATAAATCAAAACCAGCAATATTGCATTCCGTAAGAATGTAACAGTGGTTTTCTTACGAGGGTGAATGCCAGAGTGGAGAAACATTTTCCGTCATTGTCACATTATCTCCGTAGTATTCAAATGTTAATTGAATCTAAAGCTGTCAATGATTCATTACCTTCTCCGGTTGCTGATGTCTCAACGTTCGTTAATTCTCCCCAAAATTACTCATAATTATATAATGAATGTTATATAGGATGTGGTCAGAATTTCAGATGAAGTCATCAATTCATTAAAAAGTAGAACTAAAAATCGAATATATGTATACAATCGATTTTGATTACTTCTTTTTAATGCATTATAGTGGCTTCATCTGACAATGAACACACACACACACACACACACATATATATATATATATCGCACCTGGGTCCAATTTTTCAGTCTCTCTCTCTCTCTCTCTCTCTCACACACACACACACACACACACACGGAGAGATAGATGAATTAATTCAGTAAATTCGTTATAAATGTGATATAAATCACAAGTAATAAAATAAGTTAAATGTATAGCGTTCCCTGTATGACATCTATCTTGTTAATTGAATTCCAGCTTTTTGTAGGTGGTTACCGGTAAACCAACGTTTTTGTGAATATGTTTGCAAAAGTAAAAAAAAAAAAACTTTATCAGGAAAGATTTCCTTATGCGATCTTTTGTACAGTATTAAATCTGATTTTATGTATCACCATTCATATATCTTTAGATTGTTAATCTCTGTCGATAAATGTTTAGCTGAAAAAGTTTAATTTGAAAAACAGTTTAATTTGAAAAACAAGTGTTTTGTTTGTCGATAGTGTACCTAGTTTAGTTGTTGTTTGTCAATAGTGTATCACGTTAAGGTGTTTTTTGTCGATAGTGTATGTAGCTTCGTTGGTATCATGATGATAATTCAATGCTACTTTCTGTATTTTTTATTCGCCATATGTAAGTAGAACAAATTAACTGAAATTAATAGAGGGCGAAGCCCTCATATATGTAGAGAAGCTCACATTTTAGTTCCTACTACATCCGGGGACCCGTACTACTAATCGAAAATATTCTGCTCACATCGGGAAATTCCGCGAGGCATAAACAAAATGTCGGAATTGCAAAATCATTACTTCAATGCGCATTGCAAACGATTTAATAAAGTACTGTACTAACAAACGTTTTGCAGACCGAGACTAGGCCATAACAACTAGGGGTGTACATTGAACCCGATCATGAAGCGCATCCATTATTCGGGTAATGTGAACTGCACGAAGTGATGGATACTCTGAGATAGAGTAAAATATATAGAATAAAAACATAATGTTGCATTTAACTCATGACTAATGAATTATACATAGATTCTATTTAAGTTTTAACACCAAGGAAACAGTCAGCCACTCAATATTTGGTTTAAAACAATTAGTGAATGCCCGGGACATTTACTAGGCCTACGTGATAAAAACTATTAATCCCTTTGGGGGTTTTGTCGTGTTGCCCCCTATTGGGATTGACATTCCCCAAAGGGATTAACTGAATATGTAAAACTGTTAACTAATAGGTTTACCTATGTATTATTATTTATAAAACAAAACCTTATTTAACCTCAAAGATAAACAAATCACTCAGCCACGCGACTTTGTTCACTGTCCGTACGATGATACTGGCAACAAACCAGCAAATAAGACGCAAAATAACTGTTATAGCGAGCGCAGCTCGAGCGGCGCGAAGCGCCGCTCGAGAAGCGAGCTTTTATGGTAATGCGTATGTGTAAGTACAGATAGGTCAAATTTACACATACTTTGAGCAAAAAAACTTTCGTATGACAGTCCCGGGTCAAGTTCGCGTTGAATATTGCATTTTTATCGAGAAGGACAAAAACAAAATTTGTGATCATATATCACACCATGAAAAAAAATAAAAAAATAGTACGAAGGCAAATAAGTCATTAATCGCACACCGGATTTTTAAAAACTGATTTACAGCGTCTCCAAGCAGACGCCATGTTTTACCTACCGGAAATGAAGAGTTCCGTCCAAGGGCGTTAATGGCTTTCCTAACCCGACATGCTCAGTTACGCTGGATGGTAGGACTCGCGCCAGACATCGGATATTTCTTAACTTGTTAATTTCAAAATAATTTTTTTTTTTTTTAAAAATTGAACTGACAGTTTATTTGTGAGAATATTGAGATGTACTCATGATGCAATTATCTTGTTTACGAGAGTCCTACTATTGCAAGTCACATGAGGTCATTTCTGGGTTTCTCTCCCGGAGACCGAAATACTCTCTCGTATCATACCATGAATGATTTTACTATCGGTTATTAACGTAGAATTATTTTGGAATCAATTTCACTTACAAAAATATGATGGAATTAACATTAACATAGTAACTGTGAACGCTTCAAATGAAAGATTGTATCGATTTACTGACGTAAAAGTTAACAGTAGATTTCGACAAACATGACAGATTAACTACTTTCTAAGGGGAAGAAACTTGGTCATCCTGCAGAAACATTTTTGAAAATTGTGTACACATTTACAGTAGAAAAAAGTATTAAGCCGATACAAACTTTCTACATAGGTTGTTAACACTTCCATAGCCATACAAAAATTATTAGATGAAGATAAAAGAACAAGTGAATAATTATCTGAAATGAAAATTTAATTTAAAGCTTCCCTCAAAAAGAAAAAAAAAAGAAAAGAAAGGAAAAGAATACACTTTATTTACGTTATAATAAAATATAGCCTACTCTCCATACATATTATTTTGCTGTGATCTTTTTATTTTACTTCCAGTCGCCTATATTTTGGTGTTCATGAAATCACTAGAATCACTGGTTAAACATCGAACTAAGTCTTTTGACTTCTTTGACGTATCATAATATTTGACTACTAATTCTATGCCGGTACACGACTTACTTACTTCTATATATTGAATTCCTATGTGACCAATTCAACTGTAGATCTATATTGTTATATTTTGATTCCAAATGATATATATTTAAAGAAAAAATAATCATTACATCTGAAGAGGAACTGATAAATATTTTAGTTGACTTTAGTACACCCAATCTTATAACAGCAAATTTACAGAACAATGACATTTTAGGTTTAAACATGTTATTGGTTGAAAACAAAAACAAAAAAAGAACAAGAACATATAAGTCAGACTTAAGTCTCTCTCTCTCTCTCTCTCTCTCTCTCTCTCTCTCTCTCTCTCTCTCTCTCTCTCTCTCTCAAATTTAAACATCATTGTTATAATATGTATAGATATTTTTAGAAAATCTATCACTGCTATCTCACACCTACTATAATTATGTTTTCGTATGGTGTCTGAATACTTGTTTCCACTCATCATTTGGATTTAAACCAATATTTATTATCGACACATTTTTATTGTAGCATAAATTTGATAATATGCAACAACAAAAAGACTCAAGTAAAGGAAAAAATCATGGTATTTTCCGATCTAACAAACATCTGTCTGTTTACATTACTTCTGCAGTTTAAATTCTACTATTGTTCATAATCTGCATCCAAAATTTCATTATTAAAATGAACTGCATTGTTTTAAACACTTTAATGGTCATTCATAATTGTGATACATTTGAGAGTCTTGTTGAATGTTCGTATTCTGATACTCTTTTAAGTATACAGATGTATTTACCAGGGCTCACCCTGCCATTAGTCAATAATTCATTAAGCCATGGATTCATTTTTGGTGACTCATTGTCTTAATGCAAGAATCACGAGGAAGAAGTGTCAAATAAGGTGCAGAATTTTGGTTTATCTATGAACATTTATTTCTTTATCATAGGCAACATAAAAACTTTATAAAAGTTTGACAAAGCGTCAAGAAAAACCGGAAAATGCGGGATCTGTAGCACAATGCCACTCATTACATATATGTCTCTTATTGCCAATACCGTATTCTACCCAATAAGCGCCTACGAAAAAAAAGAAAAAAAGATGTGGGCGCTTATTGGAACTAATCAATAGTCAAACTGAAGAAAAGCATTGAAATTTTTACAAGGGTCAGTGGTAAAATTGTTGTAGTTAATACAGTGGACACCTATTGACATTCTTGTGTTGTATGGGGCTAGAGATAACTGTTATTTACGTTTTTGTGGTCCACATTGCCTTGTAAATTGGCTAGGAAAGGTACGTTATCATGTGTATAAAGGGGAGGGGTGCTTATAAGCTTATAAATAGGGACATGGATGATTATTGGATTGAATGTGATATCGGTGGAGCAGCATTTCATTATTAACATTTGTCAGATGTATCGATACATTGGTATTTTACTAAGAAGTTTTACTTTTAAAAATTGTTCAAACAATAACCAAACTGCGCTCGCTCCCAAGGGTTTGCCTTAATTCATATTATTATCAAAGTAATAAATTACCAGAATTGTTTGACGATACCATCGTTTAGCTACAAAGTTCAAATTTCTCCACCCTGGTCCATCTACTCCAAAAAATATCGGCCAAGTACTGTATTTGTCTCCATCGACGACGTGTGTAGTTGTTTGTATGCAGAAACGTTCCTGGTGGAAAGTTTTAACCTGGTCTCAGTAAAATAATATGATTAGGAGTAAACATGTCGAGATCATTCGGGCTATTTGGTAATTCGGTAAGTGGTCGGCCATTTAAAATATACTCGACCTCACAAAATAAGGTTTGAAGACCCTCGTCACTCAAATGTACGGTTTGTTCATGCATAACTCCATAAAGCACCTTTCGAACTGATCTAATAATCCTTTCCCAAATGCCCCCAAAGTGTGAGGCCGATGGTGGATTGAACTCCTAATGAATGTTTTTCTGCATAAGATGATCACGAATGTGATCCTGGTTCCACCTGTTGATTGACTCTCGCATTTCCTTCTCACCACCAACAAGGTTCGTGCCGTTATCCGATCGAATAAAGTTAGGTTTCCCTCGTCTGGAAATAAACCTCCTCATGGCATTAATACACGAATCAGTGTCTAGAGATGAAGTTACTTCTAAATGTACAGCTCTAGAAATCATACAGGTAAATATGACACCATAACGCTTAATTGTACACCTCCCTCTTTTAGTTCAAAAGGTCCAAAATAATCCATGCCCACGTCTGAAAATGGTGGTTGATCTGATTTTAATCTCTCCTTTGGAAGATCTGACATCTTTTGTCGCAACAACGGTGCTTGGTATTTCCTACACAAAACACATGTAGAGGTTTCCCTCGTCTGGAAATAAACCTCCTCATGGCATTAACACACGAATCAGTGTCTAGAGATGAAGCTACTTCTAAATGTACAGCTCTAGAAATCATACAGGTAAATATGACACCATAACGCTTAATTGTACTCCTTCCTCTTTTTAGGTCAAAAGGTCCAAAATAATCCATTACCAAATCTGAAAATGGTGGTTGATCTGGTTTCAATCTCTCCTATGGAAGATCGGACATCTTTTGTTGCAACAACGGTGCTTGGTATTTCCTACACAGAACACATGTAGAGGTCACTGATTTCACTAAGTCAGAGGCCCCTAATATCCAATATCTCTGTCTAACAATTGACAAAATAGTGTTCTTGCCTAGATGGCCGTTTTGTTTGTGTATGATAAGCCTAGCAATCCTTGAAGTTTTGGGTAAAATAATAGGGTGTTTTGTTTCGAAGGTCATTGAAGATCTGTCTAATCTTCCTCCAACCTTCAAAATCCCATCATCTAGCATAGGGTCTAGTCTGACTAGTTTTGATGACAGTTTAACTGACTTACTGGATGAAAAGAGGTCCTGTATTTCTATATGAAAGGCTTCATGTTGTTCTTGTTTAACCAAAAATTGCTCAGCAAGGTTGATTAGATCGACAGAAATTAATCCAGTCTTATTATCACTATTCTTTAGAGTCTCATTCCTCTTTGTTTGTCTCATGTTCTTTTTTGATACACCCTGCTTTATCCTTTCATCTTGCATGACTTGAGTTTTGTTTACTAGCTTTCTAAATCTATCAGCTGCTAGTAAGACCAATGCAGTTATCCTCCTAAGTTTGCCCCAGTCAGATACATCCTGAATCAATTTTTGATAGGATCTACAGATAAAGGATCTACTACGGCAGATAACCCATAGTCCTTCCTGACTTCTGGATCATTCATGAAATCATCCACAATGACAGAAACTTTCGACAATGTAGACCACTCCTGTTCATTTTTCTAGAGAAATTCAGGTCCGTTTAACCACAGATTGTTATTCAAGAACTGATCTATTTGGTTTACTCCTCTAGAAGCACAGTCAGCAGGATTTTGCTTTGAACTTATGTACTTCCAATCTTGCACAGAAATTGCTCCGTGAATCAATGCTAATCTGTTAGCAACAAAAGTATGAAAGCGGACACTTGTTTTCGCAACGTACTTCAGCACAGAAGTACTGTCGGTCCAGTCGACTGTCCTATCTATTTCCAAGTCTAGTTGTTTTGACACTATTTTGGCAAGCTTGACAGCAATAGTAACAGCAGTTAATTCCATCCTCGGAATAGTTATTGCTTTAAGGGGCGCTACTCGACCCTTCCCGAGAACAAATGTGCAGTGAATGTCTCCACATTGGTTTTTGAGTCGAAAGAATAGGACTATTCCTATACCATGTTCGCTGGCGTCAGAAAAACAATATAACTGGCGTGACACTATTTCGCCAAAGTCATCTGATTTATGACATCTGTCAATTCTCAAATGTTCAAGTATAGGAATTTGTGATAACCATTGGTTCCATTGCTTCAGGTGTTTGTCATCAATTTGATCATCCCAATAAAGTTTAGATTTGACAGCTCCTGTAGCAAGATCCTTGCACTCAAAACGAATGGTGAGGCTGTTCCAAAAGGATCATACACCGAACTCACGACAGAGAGATTACCTCATCTAGTAGCTGGTTTATCTTTCATCTGTATTTGAAATCCTAATTGGTCATCTTCGACAAACCAATGAACTCCCAGGGCTCTTTCCACGGAACTTCCTGCTCCCACAAGCCAATCTCTGGCCACAATGGCCCGGTCCTCAACTGGAATATCCTGTAGCACTTCCTTACTGTTGCTAATTTTCGTACGTGAAATCCACCTTTCTTACAAAGTGATGTTACATCCTTTATGAACGATTTTGCTTTCTTTGTAGTTTCTAATGAAACTAAACAGTCGTCCACGTACATATTTTTCTTTATATCATCGCTCACTTTGTCACTGTATTCACCTTCATGTTTATTTGCAACATACTTCAAGACAAAGTTGCAACAACATGGCGATGAAGTAAGTCCAAAGGTGTGTACTTTCATTCTATAAACCTTTGGTTCTTTATCCAGATTGCCATCTTGCCACCATAAAAAGCGCATGAGGTCTCTATCCTGTTCTGGCACTTGAACTTCATGAAACATGGCATCTATGTCTTTCTGGACTGCTGTGTTTTCTCTTCGGAATCGTAGTAACACTCCTAACAAATTATTGGCTAGGTCAGGACCTTGCAACAGTTGATCATTTAGAGACGTCCCCATGTATGCGGCAGAGCAATCAAACACGACTCGCGAAGGTCGCGCATAACCTTATCCGTACAAAGGGAAAAACTACTTCCCAAATCCAGAAATGCATATGTAAGTATGCTATGAGAACTGTTTTTAGATTTCACACGCACAGGTACAATCGCCATTGCACAGGATACATCACTAGAATAGTTTGTGTTGCCGGCGCCTTTATCCCTAAAAACACTAGTTGAATAGCATGCAACGTTTTCATCAATTTTACGAATTCTAGTTTCGTCATGTAACAGAGTGGGGTGACGCCTACCACAAATGGAGCATATGAGTTTGCTCCTACACTTCTTAGTCATATGGCCTATTCTCAGGCATCCAAAACAAAGACCTTTACTTTTAAGATGAGAATATCGGTCTTGTAGGCTCTTCTCCAGAAATGATTTACACAGGTCAAGTTTATGTGCACCTGCACAGAATGTACATTTCAATTCAAATGTCTTTGGAGAGGTGAAAGTGGAAACTTCGCTAAAAATTATGGGTATTAGTCAGAGCCACAACACCACTTCCATGTGAGCTGTTAGATGTGCCTGATATGCGCAATGGTTGACGGTACTTTGACTCACTGAGTGATATAGATCCATACGTTGGGTCATTTGATTTCTTTGCCTCCTTTTTCACAAATGTCCAAAAATCTGAAAAGTTTGCTGTCCTACCATCATCCTTTGTTTTCAGTACAATATTTCGCCATCTGTCGTGCATATAAACAGGCAATTTAATAACCAATTGCTTGATATTTTCTGGATAGTCTATTACTGAATTACATCCAATACTGTTTGCAGCATTTTCACACTCTGTGAGAAACAATGAGTAATCATGTAATGCTTTTGCATTTTTCACTAGTGGCCACTGTAGAGCTTTCTTAATAAATGTTGTTGCTATTACTTCGTTGTCACCATAACGTTCCTCTAACCTCTCCATAGCTGCCTTATATCCCCTATGACCAGAAAAATGACTGAATCCACTTTATTTGCATCACCAAAGGTGAGTTGCTCTAAATAGTTCATTCTTTCATCATCTGTTTCAGTGTTAGCAACAATCTTTGCATTAAATTGACGAATGAATCTACGGAATTCCATTGAATTTCCACCAAATTTACGTACCTCCGCAATCGGTTTTCTGAGGTGCAAAACAACTGATTTCATTGCACACATTTCATCACCTTTGTTATTGTCAAGTGAAATATTAGCGTTTGTATCTACTGGTAAGTGACTTGCTGGACGTGTTTTGTGTTTACTGGGATTCATGACACTATCAGGCTGCCATACATTTGAATCATGATGACAGTTCTTAATCCTGTCGGTCTGCAGTATGTTTAGTGAACTTTCTCTTACAGGTAATTGAAATACTACATTGTCCACACTGCCTGTATTGCTAGCTGGCACTGGTTCATTTAAATAGGCATTTGATTGCTCAGGGGCAAATGATTCGAACTGCGACATAGCTTTTCCTTGTGAAATAGGACGACTAGTGACACTTCCACACTCAGATACATGCACTTCTTGTTCTAATTTTCTTGTTCAGTTTTCGCTGTAGAAATCTCTATATAAGTATCAATGTCCAACTGCTCTTCATAAAATTTTAACGCTAGCTTTGCCATTTATTTTTCTCTTTTTTTGACCATAGACTTCTTAATGGCACTCAGTTCTACAATTTTTTTGTTCCTCCTTAATTCTCTCCGCTGACATACCTGGGGCTGAAGAACCTGAGGTTCGATGTGACCTTTGACTTCCTGATTTAGATTTAGTGCCATTTTGGACATTTCTCTCTCTATCGTAAGTAATAAAGTAGTTTTCCATTTCAACTTTAAAATTAGACAGGTACACTTCATACTCATCGTGCTCTGTTTCAAACTGTTCTAATTTCTCTAATGAGATTTGTAGATGTAAACGCATGAAATTCTCATATTCACCCATCCATCTGGTGAATTTATTTCTAATCACATCGACTTGCACATTGTCATTAATCAGCTTTCTTATATACACACTGATGCGCTTGACAGATCCGAAACCTTTTACATAAAGTTCATACTTATTTGATTTTTCCCTTTTCTGTCATCTCTCTTTTTCTTTCATCCGGGTCATCTCTTTCTCCATCCCCGTTTTCTGCATCCTGTACTGTTGGGTCGTCCATTTGTATTGTGTTTATCGTAGCGTGGAATTCAACCAATACACAACTCAGAATGTAAACATCTCATAATCATAAAATTCTGTAAATGATGTAGCTTCGTTGGTATCATGATGATAATTCAATTCTAAGTGATTCAAACACTGAATATTAATCCCTTTGGTGATTTTGTCGTGTTGCCCCCGGCAGGGGTCAACACGACGGGATCTCCAAAGGTATTAACTGACAATTGAAAAATGTTGATGAATGCCTTCGCCCTCTCCATAGGTTTATCTATGTATTATTTTATCAAAGTAATAAATTACAAGAGTTGTTTGACGATACCATCGTTTAGCTACAGAGTTAAAATTTCTCAACAATGTCTGCGCCCAACATAATGATGCACGTGCACGTGCTACTAAATTAGAAAACATACATCAAACCCGCTTCACAACAGTAAACCGTTCCCGATCTGGCTGCAGATCAAACCCGATTCATTACAGTGTACCTTGTTTAGTTATTGTTTGCCGATAGTGTACCCTGTTAAGGTGTTTTGTCTGAGGTGTTTTGTTTGTCGATAGCGTCCCTGTTAAGGTGTTTTGTGAAAATATGTTTTTCGTCAAATTGTAGAAATTTTGACTTTTTATCAAGAACCATGGAGCGGTTTGAAATAAATATGGGATGAAGGATCTCATGTAAATCGAAAAGGAGCAAGACTTTATAGGGGCCAAAAGGGAGAAAAACTCGGAACATCGTTAAAAATCACCTTCTCTTGAACAAATGATTAACTTACTTTTAAATATTGAATGCATCATTGTTAAATAAATATCTACAAAGTGTGCGAATGAAAACAATTAAATTGAAGACATTTTGATTAGTTCTCACGAACCATGAAAACGTAATCAGTGAAACGATTACAATGTTATACAAAATACTTGGTAACTCAAAACTGATTAACATTTAGTATACATCCTGAGGAAGTTGTAAGGAATCATCTATGGACACAGGGTGAAAATAGGTTATCAAATTATCCAGGTGAAGCCTTTGAATTTTGTTCTGTCCGTACAATTTGTTGGTTTTTTTTATCATATTTTTACTACTGATTAACCTTCCGGAATTGTTTTTTGATATTGATTGTTCACAGAACAATTAATACACCATACCGTATTAACTGGTATGCTTTTTAACAAATCCAAATTCCATTACTTTAATAAGATGTATATTGCAAAAGTATATCCAGTGTCAATAGTATAGTGGTTGCGTGGGAAATCGCCATTTTCACATTTACATTTTTTCATGTAAAAAAGTTATGTTTTGTCACCAGTTAGCTTAGGATATGATTTGTTTATCAACTTTAATCAGATGCCACTGCTGGTGAACCGTTACTGATTCGAAAACATGCTATGCAGAAATTAAATATATGTCCTCGACTGTACCGACTGTTATTTTCATATGAATTTGACGGTCGACTCGCGGCGGGTGTGACCGGTCAAGAGGATGCTTACTCCTCTATGGCACCTGACCCTACCTCTTAAATTCTAGATCTGTGTTTGTCAAATATTCACCATTTTGTATATTGTATTCTTGGCATCCTAAAAAATTTAATACTTTGTTATCGGTAAAAGGCGAGATTAAATGCTTGAATATCTATTGCAAAATTTGATGAAAATTTAATAATTTTCTCTGCTGTTGCGCCAATAATTGCTATCATCTAACGTATCTGTATTGTCGTATATATATATTTTTTGGTGTTCTGTTATGTCATTGGGTAATGTGCAGTGTTAATATTTTTATACACGTGTATCGTTGTATAAATGATAAACCATAATACCAAAGTGTAATGTTTGCAAAAAGACATAAATGCTCAAGTCAAAACGATTGTTTTGTCAATAAGACTTAAGAATTGAACTCTATGTATAAATAGATGTATAAATCCGAAAGAAAGAAAAAATAGAATGAGACAAGGCCGATAAAAATCTTGACCCGGTTGCATGACACATAGTTAAATTTAATGTACAGTTAGCTCATTGGTTTAACATTGGTTAACGTCATGTTAAATTTAACTACCTGTTGTGCAACTGGGTCCTGGTTATCATACGGTCAATTCTACTCACGTTTCGGTTAAGATATGATTCACAGGAAGAACAAGTCGTACGTAAGATAACAATTAGAAACTATTATTTAAGTTTTTGTTGTTTGATATTTCCTATGATTATGCAAGTTTTTGTTGTTCAATATTGTCTAGGATTGTGTAAGTTTTTGTTGTTAGATATTACCTATGATTATGCAAGTTTGTGTTGTTTGATATTGTCTATGTTTATGTAAGTTTTTGCTGTTTGATATTTTCCATGATAATGAAAGAATATGCTGTTTGATATTGTCTATGATTATGTAAGTTTTTGTTGTTTGATATTGTCTATGGGTACTTGCAGGCTGTGGCATCGTTTCAGTATTTGGTGTCTTCCAGGTTCATATTAGTATTCCTACTTGATTTATAATTCTATATTATCTTAGTATCTCTTTGTAAGTATATCAAATTGCAGTTTAAATTTTAGATGTATTCTGCGCTTGTAAAATGACAATAATGTATCACTACGCAGTACATGATATGTTATTCATATTTCATACCTTGTATTGCAGTCATCATATATAAATTTATTATACATTCTGTTTTGTTTTCAATGTCACCCGCCCATTAAATAAAGATAAAAAGCCAGAGTGACATTCCAAAAAGTCTCCTGCGCGCCAACATTATGCGTGTACGGTTCATCACAATGAGAGCTTTCTTGGAAGCCTAAACCTTTTTATGCTCTTTGATTTTGTATTTTTAGCTTGCTATTTAATATTTTAGATGTAAAATGTTAGTTTTAAATTAATGTCGATTTAACACTGGGTCCAATTACACATCTATGTTAATATGTTACAGCAAACAAATATGACATTCGGTATAATAAAACAAATGTTACATTCATGAGAGGTTGATATTGCATATTTTCACCCCGCGGAAGCACTGTTGACCGAGGCAAAACCCTCTCTTGAACGTGACATTAGTACAGTGTTCAAATATTTACTTTACATATCGCTTATAAGTGTTGTATTCCTCTTCAAATGGTTTATGACGCCCGCCATTGTAGTACTGATTTCATTAAAATCTACCTTCATAGTTCAAATCAAAACTTTGATAGAAAGGATTTCAACAAGACATATATTAATATAACGTTTTCGAGTTGTTCCATTAGCATCATGTC
This sequence comes from Atrina japonica, assembly GCA_030159075.1. Taxonomy (NCBI): domain Eukaryota; kingdom Metazoa; phylum Mollusca; class Bivalvia; order Pterioida; family Pinnidae; genus Atrina; species Atrina japonica. Next base: position 98,723 of record BROG01001001.1, on the reverse strand, counting down.
CGTTTAATTTATCATAAAGATGATTTATATGGATTACATAAAGTAGAACGAGACAAATTTGAAAAGAAATTTACAGAAAAGGCATTGGATTTGTCATCGTAAAAGAAAGGACATTAAGCTTAAGTTTAATATCTCTCAAATCAACTGAAGCAAAATAACATTGAATGTTATCAGTGTAAATATTACGAAACCGGAAGTTACCTAGTGCACATATTTGTTGACGCCACGTAATCTGAGTACAAAATATTTCGTCAAAACTGAATGCAATGGAACTAGGAAAAGGTCGAGTCACTGAATATAAAAATCTCATTTACCAAAGTATAAATCATTTGGATTTATAGGGTATAGGTACAAATCTGGTAACAAAATGGACAAACAAACACGGATACGAGGATAATTCTGAAGTGGATTGGATGCTATTTAGGAGTTAGGCATACCTTGCTTACCGATAATACGTATAGCCAACAGCCAAACCCTGACCATTGAAATGAAAGTGTGCTATAATGTGAAACCATTGCAGGGTGTTGTATATTTTGTTGTTGTAGTCAACCATACATTATTTCTCAAGTTATTTGCTACTCTGTATCTATATGCGTTTTGTTCTTGAAATCAGCATGTGTTAGAAATAATATTTGTAACTGGAACACCGCTGGTACCATAGTTATAGATTGAATATACACCTAGGAGCGATATATTTGAGTTAAATTATGTAAGACTAGGTTATTTCGTATAATTGTACCCGCCGATATTTTAAACGGTATTATTCCATTTTAAAGCCTGTGCATTAAGAGGTAGAGGCGTTCCCTTTAACTTTCCTCTGTTGGTGGCTGGCTAATGAAAACTGGCTCTGAGCTTTTTATTGCATTTGACTCCCAGTTAGACTCATTTGTATCATTAAATACATGTAATTTGGTATTTAACCCCTGAAATCACAGTTGAACTCACCTCACTTCAAGACCTGAAGTCGTATTTAGACTCACTCATATCATTTAATACATGTAATATGGTCTTCAAATCCTGTAGTCACAGTTTGACTCACTCATATCACTAAATACATGTAATATGGTATTTAACCCCTGAAGTCAGAAATCACAGTTATCATTAAATAGTATGGTCTTCTGTAATAATTTGAGAGTGACTCAAATATAATTCAATGTAGATTGCTGTAGTATTTAGATTCTCAATCATGTACTCCTGAATTTTACTAGTAGATTCTACCATTTTTTGAAATGGATGAGTCCAGATGTGGTTACAGGGGTACACGAGTTAAATTACAGTCAATTTTGATTTTGGATTATCAAACTTGTGTTGTACAGATTCATATCAAGTTTGGTTTGAACGATCACCATATCATCCCCACACCTTAATGCACCTTATTCCATCCCTAATTTTGTTTGTTCGCGGCTCCTTATATTTTTATGTTGTTTTACGAATTTGACTATTTCGTGTATGTCTTTTACTTACATAATCATAGACAATAACAGGTTTGTGATCCAAAAGATAAACAGCAAAGTTATTTTGCAAAGTATTACCATTAAATAGTCGGGTGTTTTTTCAATAATGTTTTATTAATCATGGAAAAATATGTTTTTACTAATACTCGTCTTCACAAACGTAACAAGGATTAGAATATTTTGTAAACGAAATACATAATCCGTTAAAATATTAATTCAAAATGTGGTTTTAGTATGGTAGTTTGAATATTGAAGAAATCTTCTTTTACAGCCAAAAAAACTACACCAAGATCGCATGAATGTCCTAGATTTTTTATTTATCGAATTGTTTGGTTTTCTCGAGAATATCTAGGTTAAACTCATGTTTACGATTTGACGCTATTAATCCTAGTTTTTGCAAGTTAAGGAGATTTACGAATTGCTTTGGTATACTTTGTCACGTTGTTCGCCATGTGATTTGACGTCACGCAATAAAGCAATAATAGAAAGAATAATAGACTCTACTCCTACCTTTAGGGTATGACAAAGGAATCTCAATCCTTGAATGAAAAATCCGAGGTCTATGTTGATTAACACCTTATCTACAAGTAGAACTATATATAGATCATGTCGGACATAAATATCTATTATACCTCTAATATGTATCTTTACTTCTGATTAGTCAAAATCGTATCACGTGATCTAAAACATTTCTTCATGTCACCCTGAAACATCTATGTCACCCTCTATGGCGGTTTATGTCACCCTCTCGTGCTCAGAAATGGATGCGCGTACGGTTCTTTTTTTAATAGAAAGATATGTGGTAATTTAGGCGTAACCGATTCTCTAGCACATAAATCTATGAGTTATAAAACGGACATTAATTTTACTCGATACAAACTTGAATAGAGAGGTCCAACAGTCGAAATTTAATGATTTGACAGAATTGATACATCGTTGTCAAATATATTTGCTGGAGTCAGGCTTGATGGAGGCTAAAGATTAAAAAATGACGCAAAGAACGATAGAATATATCGATAGTGTTGAGTATCTCACACGTGTTACAATCGTTATGAACTTACGTAGGTCAGTTTGTTAGTTAAGTTTTATTGTCTTTCAGTATAATAAAACAATTATTGCCCTTATTTTGGGTTGACATGAATATTTATCGACCCGAGAGGCTTTATGTTACCCGAGCCCTGTATAGTACTGCATTCTGGAAGCCACAGAAGTTATACGTCATAAATGGCATTGTGACGTCATAACGCTTGTAGCTTCTCATCCACCTCTGCAGATGAGATGTTTATCATTTTGCACTAGTTATAATAATAACTCCGTGAATATAGGAGAACAAGCAAATGTACAGCAGAATATAACAGATCAGAAAATTTACCGAATATTAATAATAATATACAGAAAACAGCTGTATCACCACTCTTGGTTACGCCTTAGATTTTTGTGATTATGCATATATAAAAAATGCTAATACTGTTTAGCTTTAAGTTTGTCAAAATCAATACTTATACCTCCGTACTTAGTTCCTCATTTCATATGGGTCATTTGAACTGCACTGTGTGAGTCAGTCTATCAAACAATTGTTAATTATACCAAGGTTTTTTTTTTTTCATTTTCCATCTGTTTTATTATATGTTTTATCAGCCGTAACATATTCTATATTTCATTATCTGTATGATAAATTCTATTTGTAAATCACCGTTTGATGTTTCACTATTTTACCTTTTATGACTTACAATTTGTTTCGAAATATTGTCAAAAAGGAATTTTATTGAATGTGAGGTGATGCATTGCAATTACGTATTAATTAACAAATGCTATTTAGGTCTTTATTCTCGTTAATTTTATGTATTATGTCTTCACGTGTTTCGTTAATTATGATGTGGTACTAACGAAATAAATACGTGTTTAAGTGCTTTCTGATAAATTTCATTCCATTTTGGAATACACGTGAATCAACAAAAGGCGAAATTTGTTGTATAGAAAGTGTCATTTGTCATTCATGCTCCCGTTATTTTCCAATAGCTGTAAGACTTGGAGATAATTTCTCCCTCTCAATTTCAAACGTAAGTTATTATTGACAGACAATGTCGGAAAATGTTCAGAAATGACAGGCGTTACATGCCCACATTTCCAGAGGTCTTCGTAATATTCCTTTCAAGTTGTCTTTACACATATTTTCACAGAAAATTGACAAGTTATAACTTTCTCAAGAGCAATGATCTTGTTAGTGGCAATCTAAAGCATAAGTACGTTTGGCTCAAAACCACACTTCAAAATGTAATTAAGCGTTTGAACGAAGTCAGATATTGTTCTCTTACACAGGACGAACACATAATAAATGGTCAAGAAACATGATATAGAACACGTACAATAAACATACAAATAAGCGCGTGTCATTGTGGGAAGCGGGTCATATTCTAAAGCAATACTTTACTACTACTACTTCTACTACTACTACTACTTCTTTGTGTGTGTGTGTGTGTCCGTGTGTGTGTGTGTGTGTGTGTGTGTGTGTGTGTGTGTGTGTGTGTGTGTGTGTTTATGATTAATGATTTTCAGTCAAGGTTTAAATATTTGTTTTTATGTATTATCTAAATTATATTAATTGCTAAATGATTCTACTAAAAGCAATAAATATGTATTACAGTCTATTCTTTATTGAAGAACTCAAACATGGTAAATAGTGTTATTTGGCGATGGAGTTTTAAAGGAATGCAATGAAAGCAATAGTTTTTCAGACAATAGATTTATCAAATTAATACATGGGTACTCCAATACTTGACCGCATGGGAATTGTTTTCCTTATGCCATTAGATATATTTCTATCGCACATCTTTTCATTATAAATCAGTTTCCATCAATTATAGATGAACTACATAGATATATTTGGAATTACTGTATAATTGACTCAAGTTCAATAATTTATCTTATTTAAAGAAAGTAATTCAGCTTAATCGATAGGTAGGTTTATCTATTTCACACGTCTCTACTTAAGTAACTGACTACAGGCGTGTCTTCTTAAATATCTGACTACACACGTCTCTACTTAAGTAACTGACGACACGCGTCTCTACTTGAGTAACTGACTACACGCATCTCTACTTGAGTAACTGACTACACGCGTCTCTACTTAAGTAACTGACTACACACGTCTCTGCTTGAGTAACTGACTACACGCGTCTCTACTTAAGTAACTGACTACACGCGTCACTACTTAAGTAACTGACTACACGCGTCTCTGCTTGAGTAACTGACTACACGCGTCTCTACTTAAGTAACTGACTACACGCGTCTCTACTTGAGTCACTGATTACACGCGTCTCTACTTGAGTAACTGACTACACGCGTCTCTACTTAAGTAACTGAATACACGCGTCTCTACTTGAGTAACTGAATACACGCGTCTCTACTTGAGTAACTGACTACACGCGTCTCTATTTGTGTAACTGATTATATGCGTCTCTACTTGAGTGACTGACTACACGCTTCTTTACTTAAGTAACTGACTACACGTGTCTCTATTTAAGTAACTGACTACACGCGTCTCTACTTGAGTAACTGACTACACGCACTTCTTCTTGAGTTACAAACTACACGCGTTTCCACATGTGTAACTGACTACACGCGTCTCTGCTTTAAATAACTGACTACACGCGTCTCTACTTTAATAACTGACTACACGCGTCTCTACTTTAATAACTGACTACACGCGTCTCTACTTTAATAACTGACTTTGTTACAGTGCTATATAAATACATAATTATTTTTTTTCAATGTAGTTTTACCTGTGTAACCGTGTGCAAATCAGAATACAGTGTACAACAGTAGAGACCATTTCAGATATCTGTCCTGTACTCAGTTTTAATTTCTTCTAAATTAAAAATTAGTTAAGGACATATCCAACATCTTTGATTTCAATGTTTTATCGAATAATCGATGGATATAAGTCGTAAATCACTGTATACAAAATTCTAACTTGTACTATATTAAACGTATACGAGTGTGAGAACTTGTTGTAGTCATATGTCCATCGTGATTAGGCGAATATTTTATCCAGTTGTATGTATACCTATGACACGCTAAAATCACATTAATGATATAAACCTAGTTTATCTCACTTAAACACAGTTTTTTGAGTTAATTCATCTGGGGTTTTTTCCAGTTAAACCTAATTATTCCCAGTAACTCATAATAACTAAAGAAAAACTAGGTTTAACTGAGAAAACTAGGACTGATCGGGAAAAAAATCATAAAAATGAGCTAAACCCAGTTTTTTATAGCAAAACTTATTTTAAATTTTATAAGCATAATACCACTCGTTTCTGTCAATTAGACGTCATCAGTTGAGCTTCAATATTAAAATATCAAATAGATGTTCTAAAGGGAAAATGATTTTAAAACAAAGCCAAATAATAAATCTATCAAAACTCTCTTAGAGTAACCATTGTAAAAAGACGACTATTTTAGCTTTTGAATTATTTAGAATAATTTAAATGGTGTTATCAGTGCCAAATATTACTTTAGTATAAGATTATCAGCTGTTACCGAAATACCACATACTAGGTTTATGTATACCCTGGGGGACTCAGATGGCCCATCAGAAGTGGTAACAACATAGTGGTTATAATTATTATAAACACAATACCAAAGTTGCGCAAAAATTTATTCATAAGTATTAATATGATTTTGACTTTTATACAGTTAAATCGAATTTGCCTTGTAACTCGTATTTACTAGAGAAAAGCCCAGTTCAACAAAGAAAAACTTGGCTGGATCGCACTAAAATCAAATATATTGGTGCAGTTAAACCTAGTTTTACTGCAGTGGATTAATTTTGCGGCGCCAAAACACAATGATGAGTTTAATCCTGTTTTGTTTTCGAAACACGCATATGCTGGAGACAAACTAGGATTAACTGTAAAAAAAACTAGCTGGAGCAAAACAAGGTTCGACTGAGAAAAACAAAACTAGGTTTCCGTCGTCCATGCAAGATATTTATATATAAGACCTTTACATGACCATGTAAAATAAGCTATTGAAGGGTAATTAGTGTATGTTAATTACACTGTATCTTGATATGTATCACAAATGATACAATGTGCAGCGCCATAAATTACAATGAAGTAGATAATTATGTTATTTTCAAGCGGAGGTTGAGTAAAATTTAAGATCGGGGTTAACATAATTTGTCTGTATTAAACAAATATGTCGGTAAATTATCAGGTATATTTTCTTCTTGCGTAAATTTCGTTTTATTTTACGTCATCAATTCAAATAGATAACAATACACAAGTTGACTAAAGATTGATAACAGTGTTCTTAGATATGTAAATGATTAGTTTGCAATTCAGTGTCTGTATTCACAATAATGTTGCCTCAAAAATATCACCATCTTTAGGTTTCAGTGAGATATCTTTAAACTCTTTTGTATTCATTCTTTCAAAGTTGTCTTTTGACTTCCGCTTTTGATTTCCCACTTGGTTTTAAAGCACAGAAAAATCTATATGGCTGTTTTCGGTTATAAAAATGTGATGGTGTATTACATGTCTGTATATTTTATGTTAATTTTGTCATTTTCATTTTTCGACAACGCAAACTTATTTTTCTGCATTTTACACTGCGTGCGTGACCTAAAGTGATAATTTTAACGAAGGAATCCAGATCCAATGCGATCAATATATCTCTTGTTGTATTTCATACTATTTTCTCCACTTCCGTCTTTTGTCATCCTTTTGATAAAACCAGATCCAATTCTGTCGACATATCTTTTACTAGGTCGTCCCAATTTACTAAGTCCATCCATAACGAAATTTTGACCACCGGAGTTATCAAAGTTGCGTTTGATAAATCCTGTTCCTATACGATCTAACCTCCGTTTTGATGTGGACAGGTCCCTGCTATCAGAGGTATCGTCCCTTTTAATGAATCCGACTCCAATTGTATCAAGACGACGTTTAATGAAGCCACTACCAATGCTGTCCATATATCGTTTTTGCATTGCTTCAGATTGGCTTGGAAGAAATGGATTTTCTGGTTCAAATTCGGACGTTGAACGCAGCTTGTTGATTAATGTTTGTGCTAGAAGGTATTCTAATTTTGGAAGAGCCCTATCTACTGTATCCTCCCGTTTAATAAAACCGCTTCCAATCCTGTCTAGGCGTCTTTTCTCAATTTCATTTGATTCATCTGAATGTTTCGTAAATGCGTTTCCTGATCTGTCTAAATCTATACTTCTTGCTGTTCGCTCATTGCTAAAAATAAACAAAGCAAAATGTCATTTTCTCATCCGTAAATCACATTCTTAAACAAGTCTCATTGTACCATAATGTACAACCAAGTTACAATTGCATGTGTTTTTTGTCTCTACCTTGGGTTTCACATTTACATCATCAATGCATATACTGTATCATACCTCTTTGTTACTCACATTTTTGCAGTTCGACTATCCCGAAAGTGTACATAAAGGATGACACTTTTACCTCTTTTCCTATGTTCTTATATTGAATAGAACAAGTGTACAGTAAACGAAACACGACAACGAAAATGCGGCATAGATAGCATTTTGCAATTATTTATTCTCATTCTTGGATATATACTATATATTTGTTACTCTATAAAAATAAACCTTCAGTATTATAATACATGCATTGACACTGATATGAATTTGGATATAAGGTCAGCCATGTGGAAATATTACACTTGTATGTTACAGTACAAAGAATGCAATGTTTATATAAGTAAATTATCTAATTTTCCAATTTCGCCGACGATGTCGTAAAAAAGGTCAAGATAAATATAATTGAATTATTTGAAAATGTGTGAATATGAAGATGATTCTGGACTAAAATACTCTCAAACATCTGTTTCAGCACCTCGGTAATGGAATGTACTTAAATGGATGAAATACCATTGTACACGTTATGCATTTTTGCAAGCAATTAAAACGGTTTTTCAGGAATGAATATCCGTAACTTATCCAGAAATATTGTGTTGGTATCAATATACTTTTATTGTCCCTTGAGACATAATTCATCTCGACGTCTGTTTTTGAAACATCCAAATATCATGAATATCAAAAGTGACAACAATGTCAAATCATAAAATCAACGACCACTACAGCAAACAAAAAACAAAAAAACGTTTGAATACAATGAAATATGATTATGCAAGCATGTATATGGTTAAAATTCGACAGGAAACATACGCATTATCCAATCAAAATCTCGGAGGTCAATAATTTTCAAAGAACTATTGAATGGAAATAAACACATTGCAGTTAATTTCCATGAAAATAACGAGGACACATATATGTTGTTTAATTAGTCAAACCGTAAATACTTTTTGTTTTCGTGCATTACTTATATTATATTACTTACTATCAACAGAGTTTACTCTTACACGGAGTTGGCGAAGCAATTATCTTTATTATTTGGTATTGTATGGTACATTTGTCTCTTTCGGAACTCTGCATGTATTTTCAATTTTCAACTGATGAAATCTTATTGACAGAAACGATCGTCTTGTACATTTGTTATTGCCTTTTTGCAAGACGATCGTTTCTGTATCTTTAGTGACATTTCGTATAGATAGCGCAGTTCGAATTCTAAGCTCCTCAAAAGCTAAGAAAGTCGTTTTATAAACTGGTACATTTAGACGGATTTGGCTATACATTTGGGGCTATTATTTGGCCTTGTATGATACCACTTTTTGTTTCGGAATTTAAAATTGGAAATCATCGATCTGAAGGAATGATCGTCTTGAACATTTGTTTCGGCTTTCTGCAGTGTATATTTGTAATATCATGTTTTTAATATTAACTCAATCTACTGAGAGAATGTCTGTATTTACTACATATACGAAGCGCTCTCAAGTAAATAGGGCCAAAACGAAACACACACACACACGCACGCACATAAACACGCGTGCGCACTCACACACCTGTGTCAATAAAACAAATGCATTTTCACTTGTTTGTCTGAAAGTTGGTTTGAGGTCGTTTATAGAACTCAGATGAAACTAATCTTCAAGAACTATTGAATGGAAATAAACACATTCCAGAAGCGGTGTAAATCAGATGTGGATACTTAAAAATTCTAAACAACTTTTAGAAAATTTTAAGGCACACTATTTTTTTCGAATTCACAGTATCAAAACTTATGACATTCTCAATTCTTTACACTACTATTCCACATAAAAAATTAAAAGAAAGACTTTTTAGCATCATAGACAACTGCTTTTTCACTAAAGGTGGTATCCGAAAATTTAAATATCTAGTGATTGGCTATCAGGATACTTATTTCTTCAAACACCACACTGATTCTACACATAAGTATACTGAAGTTGATATAAAAAACATGCTGGAATTTCTAATAGACAATATATTTGTAACGTTCGGAGAGGTGGTCTTTCAACAAACTGTCGGCATTCCTATGTGAACCAATTGTGCTCCTTTATTGGCCGATCTGTTCCTTTATTCATACGAAGCAGACTTCATTCAGAAACTGCTGAATCAAAAGAAGAAAAAGTTAGCGGTGTCCTTTAATTTGACATTTAGATATATCGACGACGTTTTGTCAATTAATAATGACAATTTTCATACATATGTCAATGCAATATATCCCAGCGAACTAGAAATTAAAGATACAACAGAATCAAGTACACACGCTTCATACTTAGACATTTTAATTAATATAAACACAGACGGGAAATTAGCAACTAAGCTATACGATAAACGCGTCGATTTCGGCTTTCCCATCGTATATTTTTCACATTTAAGTAGTAATATCCCACAGTCACCTGCATATGGAGTTTATATTTCACAAATGATCCGATATGCCAGGGCGTGCACAACATATGAAGATTTCATATACAGAGGTTAACTACTCACTGACAAATTATTGACACAGGGATATCGAAAACCGCGTTTAATGTCAACGTTCCGCAAATTTTTCGGTCGGTATAATAGTCTTGTTTGCGACTACTCTGTTTAACTAAGTGAAATGTTGAGTTGTCTTTTTGTTGGCGGTTGTTGAGACGTCTGTACCAATTGTGACGAGGATACACTCCTCACGTGTTTCATTGGACTTGACTGTGGACTCACGGCGGGTGTGACCGGTCGACAGGGGATGCTTACTCCTCCATGGCACCTGATCCCACCTCTTGGTTTCCAGAGGTCCGTGTTTGTCCAATTTTACTGGATTTGTATCTATGTCCTGGACATCCTATTGATTTATACTTTGGTATCTGAAATTTTTATACTTCAACCAGTGGCTTTAGCAATGGCATTATTCCCACTAGCGTGTCATTTACACCTTTTTTCAGCTTATACGAGGAAATGATATAAACGCTAAAGTCATGCAAAATGTAGGAGTTGATATTTTGTTAGGTGTATATGTAGAAACTGCCATTGGTTGATAATAAATCAATTCACTGGTGACAAATGTCTCAAAATCCAGACATGCTTCTGTGATTTGAGAAGTTACATAACAATCTATTTCTCTTCGAGTAATATTGATCACACATCCTCGCCTTTTGTCTGCAGGTTACATATATAACTTAACCTGTAGACTTTAATAAACTCGAAGCGGAAGTGCTAATTATATCATCATGGCGAGACTTTTAAACTGTCCGCATAAATCAAATTTCAAATTTTGCGTGTATCATTCTATTAGCCAGATGCCAACAAATGCAAGTGTTGAAATGGACTTTTCTACATTTTGCGGAGATAACATCTTGACAAGATTCTCGGCGAACGGTCAAAACTAAAATACTTCTGAATTAGTTACGTATTAGAAACGCATGATGCGAAATCAATAAGCTACACAAATTTGTGTAAATGTTTTACTATTAGAACTGAAAACGTCATTATGACTATATGATGTATATCAGTACTAGGGTGTGTACTTATTAGTCATCTTATTTTCATTGTACGTGTCGATAAAATTAACGTAAGGAAGGGTGGTCACCAGCTATGGGTGAATTATCATAAATGTTGAACTGTGTTTTAGACTTTTGTCAATATTACGAAGTCATACAGAAAATAATTATAGATCTATGTATATCTAAATAATGTGATATTGAATCAACACAAAATACATCTGTCTAAATATACAGTTAAATACTCTGTTATCGGGTATAAGTGTAAATAAATCACTGATTTGATAGTCATAGAATTACAATTTATGTTTCCGTATGCTCCTGGTGATATTACGCAAACAAAACAAAAGTGGTCATCTTTCAATTTGTCGTGTTCAAAGTTTTACTCTGTGGGTTAATAACGTTTCCTATTCATGTCTCCTAAGATATTCGTCAGAAAAAGAATTACCGACTACAAGAGATCATTTATCAATGTTCAATAACAGTTGATATGAGAAAATTCGCTTTTATTAGACTTTGAAGCATGTGTTAGTTGTACGAATTGAGTACCATTCCCATATCGGATTATATTAAGTTATCTGTCATAGTTAATCTTTCGTTGAAGTGTAAACCACCTCATAATGTTGTAATAATAATAATTTTGTTTTATCACTTGCGAAACATTATGAGCAAATTTGATCTCCGTTTGCAGCTTCTAAATAAACGAATGTTCAGAGACATTGTACTAATACTATCTAAGTTCTGCAACTTTAAATGACCAAATATGACAGCCTGGCCACTAAACAACTTTCATTAACTCATTCTTTTAAGACTTTGTGAGTTATTGATTTTCTTTATTCTTTTCATTCTATCCGTAAACAATTGAAGAAATTACATTTCTACCTCTGCAGGTATTAAATAATGACAAATTATATACCAAGGTGTTACTTGTTTTCAAATATATGTTTTCGATGTAAATAACTTATATATATATACCAGTAATAAATTTTGAAACATCGCTATTAAGACCACCTAACTGACTGACTGAAACTAGTGTGATTAGTGAGGTATTACAGTGGAACCTCACTATTAAGACCACTTAACTGACAGACTGAAAGTGGTATGGTAATTGAGGTGGTCTCTTCAGTGAGGTTTTGTACTCATTAAATATTAATCAAATGCGATGTTGTCACCTAAGCTAGGTGGTCCTTATACGAGGTTCGACTGTATTTGTAGCATTACGTCAACTCCTAACCATAGAAAATATCAATCGATCATTAAAACATTGAAAAGGAATAATGCAGATATTGTCCTTTGTTAGTTCCTGTCAATGTGAAAAGGTGGCACGTAGTCACAATTCGTAAAGACACACGGGTAAATACTAAAAACATGGATTATTTCAATGAGGGTTTATTTAGCGATTTTGTTTCGAAGCATATAATCGATTATATTTTATTTATGCCTAAGAGATACAATAGAACAATATTTACGAGTATGAATTGACTTAATATTTCACGTGGAGGTAAAGTTATGTATGAATTTCTTTCAACATGCTATTCACGCCAACATTTCCACGTGTCAAGTATTGTGCAGTAAATTTTATGCGTTTTGATAATCCCATGTGTGCCTACAAAACAAATTCTAATCTGTGCTTTTTATATTTCATTCTATTTGATTTCATCAAAATGTGCTCTGCATTTATAAAGCTTTGATGTTTAAAATGTATATTTATTAACATGCATACGTTTTGTTTAACGCTTACGAATATAATGACAAATAATAAAATATTAAACTCCGTTCTATAACCTGTTCTTTAGGAGTGCTCTAATTGTGAGAGAGACTCTGGATGAATTTGTCATATGAGCACATCTTCTAAATCAATCTGAAATTATTATATAAAAAAATTCAGATACCAAAGTATAAATCAATAGAATGTCCTGGACATAGATACAAATCTGGTAAAAATGGACAAACACGGACCTCTGGAAACCAAGAGGTGGGATCAGATGCCATGCATGAGTAAGCACCCCCTGTTGACCGGTCACAGCCGTGAGTCCACAGTCAAGTCCAATGACGTGAGGAGTGTATCCTCGTCACAATTGGTACAGACGTCTCACACCGCCAATGAAAAGGCAACTCAACATTTCACTTAGTGAGTAGTCCACAGACATTATACCGACCGAAAAATGCGGAACGTTGATAAACGTGAGTGTCAATAATCTGTGAGTAGTTAACCTCGTATATGAAATCTTCATATGTTGTACACGCCCTGGCATATCGGATGTGAAATAGAACCCCATATGCGGGTGACTGTGGGATATTACTCTTAAAAATATACGATAGGAAAGCCGCCATTGCTCAGTTGCGAAAATATTAAGGCTAAGTATCAATTTGTTCGCATATATCGCACTTAGACAATTGTCATTATTACAGTCGTCGATATATCTAAATGTCAAATTAAAGGACAAGACTTCTTATTCAGCCTGAATGAAGTCCGTATGAAAAAGGAACAGGTCGGCCAATAAAGCGGAACGTTGTTGACCACGTCTCCGAACATTACGGTCTATTTTCGCATGTTTTTTATATCAACATCAGGAAAAACACCGGCTTTGTTTACAATGGGCGCAATTTTGGACTGTCAGGGTAAAATGAGTATTGTTTAAATGACCATTAATGTATAAAGGGTAAATACTGAATATTGGTAGTACATCATAGTTGTAAAGGGAGGGGTCACGCCTACGAGTTGCATGAAAATCGGATACTTTTGATTTGCAAATGAAAAAATATTGAAAACCCCATATAATAAACATGGGAGTGACAGTGACGAAGTTTTGTAAATTAGCACTATGGGAAAATGTGGTGTCTGTCCTATATTTCACATTTGACACATGTAAAAGCCTTAAAGTGGCAAATATACTTTTACTCATACTTTTAAACAGATAGGGTCTATATGAAATGGGGCACCTTTTGCCGAAATTTAATAGGTGTGCGTCGCGTTTGTTGCATATTGATTGCACCTAGAACTAGGTCAAAATTGCTGTTCTTGGAAAATTTTCCCTACAAACATCTGTTCTTTTTATAAATAAGTATAAATGCATAGTGACTAAGCGAGATATGGAAATGCGTGTAAATTTTAACTCATTTGAATGAGGTAAAGACTTGATTTTCTTTTTTTGAGGGCAAAATGTACATATTGTTCGCTGGGTTGTATATGTACTGTATCGCATTCATTTTTATGAAAATTGTATTAAACTGCATTTCATGTATCAGTAAAATATAATGCCATTACACTGTCATTATTAATTGACAAACACGTCGTCGAGGTATATCTTTAAAATGGGCGTCATTTTTTTCATAATCTAAGAAGGAATATTTCAATTTTTTAAATCCAGCAAATATTGTCCACACCGCTTACAATTTTTCTGTATCAACGCATTAATTGATTGTTTTCAGCAGTTTCTGAAATCACATGAAGTCTCCAGCAAATGTCACTTAACGTATGAATAATATTGGGTTTCAACAGTATAATTAAAATTTGACTTAATTTTTCGAAACCAATAAATATCCTTTTAAAAGCAATTTGACTATCATTTTGCACAAAGTGTCAGTTTTTAAAGTCAGACTCAGTATCTGCCCTCTGTAAATTAAGCCAACATGTCTGAAAATGATTTTGAATAAATGAACACACGTGTGTTGTATGTAAGGGTATCCCCTCCCAGAACATTTTATTAAGGGTGCAAAATAAAAAGCAATTTGATGATATAAAAAATGACATGTCTATTAAGTGAGCTTCAGAAATTCTTTAGCCTAATTGTTTTTTCATTAAGCAATGATCCAAATTTTAAGTTTTTGTGAAGAAAATGGTATATATTTTGTCACTCAGGGTATTTACCCTTATTTGTATCATGGTAATATTGAATCAGAAATTATGGTTACAAACAATTTGATGAAAGAAAAAACAGAAATATAAGTATTTGTTAATATCAATGAATGGGATGATAGCCATTATCTGTGTTTCTCTTCACCCATATTATTAAGGGGGCTACAGTTTGAAATTTATTTTTGGCGGGGATAAATCCACACTTTGTTTAGGGCGCAGACATAAATTTGCCAGTTGGTGATCTAATATTGGTAGTACTTTGAAATAGGGTCTGGTTCTTTCATAATTTTTTCCTGTGGAATTACTAGAGTTGTAAACAAGTGGCAACCTATAATTGCAAATTTTGTTATCAAAAATATTGTAGACTTATTTGACCCAGTATAATAAACATAAGTTTTTTGATTACATTGAGGCCTATGGGAAAATATTTTGTGGTGTCTGTCCATCAGTGTATTTATGTGTAGAATCAGTTTGGTGTTTGACGAAATAAGTAACCTTCAAATATTTAAATTTTCGGGTCTTTAAAAAAGCAGTGTTTGATGTTGAGTCTTTCTTTTAATTTCCATGTGGAATAGTATTTTTATAAGTTTTGATACTGTGAATTCGAGAAAAATTGTGTGCCTTCAAATGTTCTAAAAGCTGTTTAGAATTTTTAAGTATCCACATCTGATTTACACCGCTTCTTTCCACTATGTTGCTACTAGATATTCTGTTGCTCTGAGGCATAGTGTATTTTATGAATGTCTAATATATTAGTCTGGTTTCAGTCCAATAAATAAAAAGAAATTGATTTCATTGACAAAATGGAGTGTAAAACACAAATTATTTATAGTTAAAGACACGTATAATCTAAAACTGCTTTCTTTCTGTTACCACCGTTGACGTTGACACGGAATTTTAAAAACAATCTAACATTTATTTGAGTGCAAAAGAAAAATATTGGAGAAAAGGGCAATCCTACATAAAACATGAAAGGGATCCAATAAATAAAATTCAACTGTGAATTTTATGTCAACTGAAGTTATCGCATCAAATGGAACAATTGATGTTGAGATGTTTTGTTCGGAGGTTTTTGAAACAATTAAATAAAGAATAGCATCATATTTTTCTGTACACTATCATGAAAAACATATATTTCACGAGTACATAAACATCATTTATTCTTTTCGGTGATTCATATCTTTTGGGCATATTTAAATTATTCGTAATTTCTCACACATAAAAAATACAAATGGTTACTTCAAAAGTCAGTGGACTCACGCCATTGAACGATTTGCTCAATACGTAAGAGTATTCTGAATTTTTAGGATAATCTTACCCTGGCCTGCTCAACCAATCATATTCAGGACTAGTTGAAGTGGAACAAAATTCACAGAGCTGAGATACGTTCATGTTTTTCACAAGTGTGTAACCGGAATAGCTCACTCCTCCACGTCACCTGTTTACACCTCTGTATTTTCTAAAGGTGTGTATTTGCTATTATCTTTAATATTGTTTTCTAGACTTTGTCACTGTTAATAATTTGGTATCTATTGCTTATACACTTGTTCCCTATTATTCTCCATATATAAACTTTTCTCTTTTTTATTTTATCAGTTTGTCCATTTGTAACATTTTATTAAGATTTTTTTTCCTAAAAAGTTAATCAAATTTGGTATAGCACTTTATAAAGAGGTAGCTTTCGATTATGGTCAACATCTAGCGTGGCGTGAAACTTTATGAATGACATAGGTTGTCTCTAAGACATCTTGCTGTTTCTAGTTGTATATTATGTTTAAACCTTATTAATGTTTCAGTTATATATTCTATCTAACATATAAAATGATGGCTAAGTAATTGTAGATACAGTTGTCATGATATCATCTGAGGGAAATACCAAATATGTTATAAATCTCAATGAAAATTCAAATAGTTTTTGCGGCTTCGAAGCCATAGAAACAACTCAATGATGCTTAAATTAACAAACATGAATTTTATACATCACGGAAGTTGTTAATTGAAGTGATTACATAATGATATGAGGTACATTTTCTAACATATGTTCAACCGAGTTATACATGAAACCATATTTTTTTAAACATATTTCACGTTTTCTGGCCAAAGATTTGCCGGACTAAACGTATTTGTGACTCGTCTATAAGATCCGACGAACGTTTAGCTGATAAGAGCAGCTTAATCCATAATTCAACAATTAAGTACGTAGATACACACGGTCAAAGTAGTATTTCATAAGTCATGGGTGCACATAGAAAACAATAAAATATAAAATTTTAGGATGTCCAGGATATAGATACAAATCAGGTAAAAATGGACAAACACGGACCTCTGGAAACTAAGAGGTTACATCAGGTGCCATGGAGGAGAAAGCATCCTCTGTCGACTGTTCAAATACAAATGAAATACGCGAGGAACGAATCCTCGTCACAATTGGTAGAGACGCCTCAACAACCGCCAACGAAAAGGCAACTGAACAATTCACTTAGTGAAACAGTAATCGCAAACAAGACTACTGTACCGACCGTAAAATTTAATAAAATTCTATAATTTGTCCGTGAGTAGTTTACTTCTGCATATGAAATGTTCATATGTTGAACACGTCCTGGCATATCGGACAATTTGTGAAATGAAAATTACATATGCGGGTGACTGTGGGATATTACTATTTAAATGTGGAAAATTTACGATGGGAAAGCCAAAATCGCCGCGTTTGCCGTATAGCTTAGTTGCCAATATCCCGTCTGTGGCTATAGTAAGTACAATATCTAGATATGAAGCGTGTGTGCTTGATTCTGTTGTTGCTTTAACAAACGAAAGAATAAAACAGCGAAAACAAGAAGGATAACATAATCTTATATAGACACACAATCAACAATAATATAAATAATAGTTTAATAATATATATAATATCGTATCTTTAACAGATCATAATACGGTTAACTTCAACAGAAGTTTAAAGATATCAGGAACATATAAAATAGAATATAAAATATATAAAACAATAGGAAAACATGTGTGTATATGAAATGTCAGGAAATCTCATGTATATATAAAATATCAGGGAAACATATATCTATATAAAATATCAAGAAAATTTAGGTGTATATAAAATATTAGGAAAACTTTGATGTATGTAAAATATCAGGGAAACTCATGTATATATAAAGCATCAGATAAAGTATCAGGAAAATCCATGTATATATAAAGATATGAGAGAAACACACACACACACACACACACACACACACACACACACACACATATATATATATATATATATATATATATATATATATATATATATATATATATATATATATATATATATATATATATATATATATATATATATATATATATATATATATATATATATATATATATATATATATATATATATAAAGATATCAGGGAAACACATGTGTATATAAAATATCAGAAAAACGCAGGTGTATATTAAATATCAGGAAAACTTATGTGCGCATAAAGACATCAGGAGCACACATGTTTCTGCAAAGGCATCAGTAAAATCTATGCTTCTATGAAGATATCAGTCAAATATACGTTTCTATAAAGATAATAGGAAAACACACGTGTCTATAAAGGTAACAGGAAAACATAAGATGGTAAAACCATTCTTATAAACTGTACAAATTATAACTTTGCTGTAAATTGTTATTCTTTTAAGCGTGAATTAAAAAGGACATTCTGTAGCACTTGTTAGACAGTTAGTATATACTGTATATGTTAATAACTTTTCTGCTTTTTGATATCAAATTTGTATCTTTCAATTATAAAATTTTACCTGGTATTAAAAATATTAATCATAATTTTTTAATGATTATAAAATATTACCTGGTCTGGAAAACTAATCCAGTTTCACTGGAGTATTATTTCATTCACCATATTCAGCCAACTTTGAAGTAACTTGTATTACTTTAAATTTTTATGCTATGCTTTGTGCACGTAAAATACCAAATCTGTTAGGACATTTCGTTAGCATTTGCATTTGCAATTGAAATTCAAGGAATGTTACTGAATAGGAAGTATACGTAAACAACTACACATATCAATTGTGAACGCGAACAAAAGGAATACATGCCACAGAGTTTTCCCTTGGAGCGGACATGTATGTGATAATTCATTATCATATGAAAATAAACAAAAAATATCTTTTAAGAAGAATGACATTAAATTAGCTTTTGATGAAAAATCTGATATTCCGTGGTTCGGAATAGGAATCAATCACGAATGGTTTGTAGCAATGATATGGCCTACTTGATATATTGTCTTGCAGCATAATTTAGTTCTCAGAGTGTGTTTATATATAAAATAGAACAGGAATACCTTCAGTAAATACATTTTAAAATTTTAATTATCTCTGCTCAGAACGCACATTCACAGTAATGTTTTAAACACAGTTTATGAGACAAATTATCTGTTATTAGATTTGGACGCCACAATTTTAATCAACGGGAAAAAATCAACGTTTGACAGAGTAAAATATTGTAAACGTAATACCAAAATTATAATGCTCATGTCGATCGTTTCTTTCAAATATACTTCATCAGTTTAGCTCCAATCTTAACTAGATTTTCTAAGGGAAAGTGGTATAATACACGGCCAAATCATAAATCTAGATGCATAACCAAATCCGTCTAAGAGTATCTACTGTAAAAGATGACTGTCTTAGCTTTTAAAGTAATTTAGAACTTCGCTAAAATAAGATAAATTCACATTATTTTTATTTTGGAGCAATTAAACCTATTTTGTTTTGTCTCTGTTAAAAGAAGTACATTTTACAGTTAAATTTATATTCTCCATGTAATGATAATGAAAATGATGATTATGTCGACGAAGATGATGATGGTGATTATCACTATTATTATTGTAATTATTATAAATATATTATATTTACTATCACTGCTGTCGATAGAGATTTTTTATTGTATTAAGTAAAGAATAACATTAATTATCTGTTACGAAACCTCTTGTGTTCCTTACGAAAACAACATACTCAGAGGTCTTTGGTCTTATCTTTGGGAAAGGAGAGTCTAGTATTGAAAGAAATATAATCTGAAAGCGTTGATTACGCCTGATCTTATTTAGGAGGCCTGAGGATTTGTTTACAATGTGTACCTCGATTTTTGACAGTTGGACGTTTATCCAATATCTTACACGATATTGCTGATTTTTAAGTCTTCCGTATAATTAAAGAAGCTGTAAAACTAATTATTTAGCTGGAATAAATCATTACACGCTTTATAATTTCCAAAGTACAGAGATGAACATTGTGGTTCAGTTATCATTCATATCAATGTGTTTGACAAGATTTGCTTCTACGTCGAATTATACGAGATAAACGAGTCAGATTTCTATTGAACGTCTTTCATACTCCTTCACATCCATTGAATGGTCGATTTAAGCATAACATTTGCTATATGTGGGTCATGATGTAGTTAGTATCGTTGTTAGTTTACAGGTTGTATCACCGTGTTGTTAGTATCGCTGTTATTTGACAGTTTTATCACCGTGTTGTTAATATCGTCGTTATTTTACAGTTTGTATCACTGTGTTGTTAGTATCGTAGTTAATTTACAGTTTAGATCAGCATGTTTTAGTATAGTAGCTATTTTACAGTTTTTATCACTATCACCGTGTTGTTAGTATCGTTGATTTTGTACAGTTTATATCACTGTGTTGTTAGTATCGTTGTTTTTGTACAGTTTATGATAACGTTTTGTTAGTATCGTTGTTATTTTACAGTTTTCTTAGTATCGTTGTTATAATATAGTTTATATCACCATGGTGTTATTGTCTTTTTATTTTACAGTTTATGATAACAAGTTGTTAGTATCGTTGTTTTTGTACAGTTTATGATAACGTGTTGTTAGTATCGTTGTTATTTTACAGTGTTCTTAGTATCGTTGTTATTATACAGTTTATATCACCATGGTGTTATTTTCTTTTAATTTTTCAGTTTATGACAACGTGTTGTTAGTATCGTTGTTTTTTGTACAGTTCATATCACTGACTTGTTAGTATCGTTGTTTTTTGTACAGTTTGTATCACCGTGATGCTAGTATCTTTTTCTTTAACAATTTATAATACCGTGTTGCTAGTATCCTTTTATTTTACAGTTTATAATACCGTGTTGTTCAAATTGATTTTATTTTACAGTTTATATTACCGTGTTGGTAATATCGTCGCTATTTTACAGTTTCTATCACATTGTTGATAGTATCGTTGTAATTTTACACTTTGTATCACCGTGTTTTTAATATCGTTGTTATTATACAGTTTATATCACCATGGTGTTACTATCTTTTTATTTCACATTTTATATCACCGTGTTTTTAGTATCGTTGTTATTTTACAGTTTATATCACAGTGTCGGTAGTGATGTTGTTATTTTACAGTTTATATCACAGTGTACAGTGTCGGTAGTATCGTTGTTATTATTTTTTTACAGTTGTTGTTAGCATCGTTGTTATTTTGGAGTTTATATCACCGTGTTGTTAGTATCGTTGTTATTCTACAGTTTATATCACCATGGTGTTATTATCTTTTTATTTCACAGTTTATATCACCATGTTTTTAGTATCGTTGTTGTTACATTTTGGAGTTTATATCAGTTTATAATGTTGTTAGTATCGTTGTTATTTTACAGTTTATATCACCATGGTGTTATTATCTTTTTATTTCACAGTTTATCACCATGTTTTTAGTATCGTTGTTGTTATACAGTTTATATCACCATCGTGTTATTATCTTTTTTATTTCACAGTTTATAATAACGTGCTGTTAGTATCGTTGTTATTTTACAGTTTATATCACAGTGTCGGTAGTATCGTTGTTATTTTATAGTTTATATCACAGTGTCGGTAGTATCGTCATTATTTTGGAGTTTATATCACTGTGTTGTTAGCATCGTTGTTATTTTGGAGTTTATATCACAATGTCGGTAGTATCGGTGTTATTTTACAGTGTATATCACGGTTTTGTGTTTTTCTCTGTCGGTACTTGGTTACAAACTACAACATTTGTGATAATAATTAACATATAGATATATAGTACACAAAATTAAAAACCTTACCGATAATAATGGCGATGAGAATCATGTTCATGTACAAGTAAGAATCATGATGATGCGATGATAATGACAGCAATAACGATGACGAGAACTACGAGGATGATAGAGAAGATGACGATTATTATCGTTATCAATATTACTAGTAGTATTGATAGTGGTGGTGTCAATGGAAGCAATACTGTATTTTAGTTTTAAAATGTTTTGCTATCTAACTTATTTCTTTTGTTTACTTATTTATACATGTTGATGAATTAGCTTTGGCAAGTGATGAGATGAAGATCATTAGATTTTGACGTCAGGACTACAAAACGCCCCGTTGAAAGTAGATGTAACAAAACATTGGTATCTACCTGTTGCCTCTAAATTATTATTGGAAATCGGAAAACATGTGTATCAGAAAATCAAAGCCATATGTCGTCGTGATTGTCTTGTAATGAACTGAAGTTTATTACTTTTGTGCATTAGTATATGTGAAGGTATAACTATATGGTTTACCGTTTAATATTTATCAATGAGTAATTATCAAGCAAATTAATCCAAGACATCAATGAATCAGTCTCTCATTGTATGCACAAAACCATAGTCGAATATGGCTAATGTTTAGCAATATCAAATTCTACACACGTACGTTGTCTTTTCCTGTTAGACATAGAAAGAACAAGAACAACCAAAGGACAAATCAATTTCTTGCAACAGATAATGAACAAATAAAGAATGTATACTTTTCAAAACAAAATACATTTTTAAATCCTACATGTCAGGAAAAATTGATTTGTGAATGCAAAATGCCCGAGCTTTTCCAGGATCAAATTATTCATCTTTTCGAAGTTATAATTTTTTATTCCCAGGTGCATAAAATGTGGCAGGCCTTCTTAGCCTTACGCGCATTGAAAATGTTTTTTTTTCAGCGAACAATGAAAACGAATGCAATTTGTTATCGTATGGGTTCTCATTGAGTGTACTAATTTTGTAAATGGAAATGAACAAATGGCATTTTGTAAGTTCTATGAATAAAAAAAAACAACACTTATCAAATGAAATATTCGCATTGTTTTCTATAACTGCATGTGACACAATTTCGATTTTTGAGTGCCGCTGGCCTGAACTACGTCATATCCTGTCGATGACCGGACATACATCTATCCCAAAGAAGTGGCACATTCATGTAAATTTTAGTTAAATGAAGTTTTATGCTTATTTACACCGATTGCACATAGTTATTGTTCTGGTTCATCATCATCACCATGATCATCATCATCATCATCGTCATCATCATCGTCGTCGTCGTCATCATCATCATCATCATCATCATCATCATCATCATCATCATCATAATCTGTTACCATAAGTACAATAATAATAATTATTATTATAATAATTATTATATTATCTTTATAATCATTATCATCAGCAGCAGCTGCAGCAATAGTAATAGTAGTAGTAATAGTAGTAGTAATGGTGGTAAATGTAGTAGTAGTAGTAGTAGTAGTAGTAGTAGTAGTAGTAGTAGTAGTAGTAGTAGTAGTAGTAGTAGTAGTAGTAGTAGTAGTAGTAGTAGTATATGGCGTATAATGATTACCCCAGGTTTGTAGGGCTATCTCAGATTGTTAAGCTTGGTCTTTGCGTTACGACTTTAACAGTGAGGTATATATTAGGTCTATCTCAAATTGTAAAGTTTGTTTTTGTACTGTATCTCAGACTGGTACATTTTTATGTCTACAGTTCGCATTATGTGTTCAGTTCCTTTAACAAGAAGTATACTTTAATTTGCAAAGTCAAAAAGTCACTTTGATTTGCCTTTCAATTTGTATGCTGATCCTCCTTGTTCTAGTATGTTGTATAG
Source organism: Atrina japonica (assembly GCA_030159075.1). Lineage (NCBI taxonomy): Eukaryota > Metazoa > Mollusca > Bivalvia > Pterioida > Pinnidae > Atrina > Atrina japonica. Next base: position 74,604 of record BROG01001001.1, on the reverse strand, counting down.
TTGATTGATCAAGTTATCTGATGATTTGGTGATGTATTCTATTCGATCGCTTGGTAGAGATTAAGGTACGTTCTTTTCACACCGAAGTGCTAATTGTGGACAAGTATAGACCTTTTATTTCAATCCGAAAGAAAAGTTTTTGTCGGTGTCGAAAGTTTGATTATAACGGTGCCTATTATTTGGTATGTCTTTTATACACGCAACAATGACGCGCAACAAATCAAAATAAAAATATTGTCGTAACTAAAATTATCTAAGTACAAATGTATATGTATCCTAAAATAGATAATGTATATCAAATAAAAGGATAGGTGTTCATGCTATACGCAAATCTCCACAAATGCAAAGATGAAGATAATAAAACAATGTGGGAGAGAAATAAAACAATTTATTGGTGAATAGTAACTATTTCAATCCTATACCCCAAATTAGACAATGCTAAAACGACAGAAAAGAATTCCCTTGCTATGCTTAGGAATGTAAAGGTTAAGGACTGATATTACATGTTTGTGTGAACTATTGATCTAATGCAGAAATCAAAGAAAGAGAAGCTAAAGTTCCCGTTTTGGAATATTTAGAGTATAGATTTCACCAGTAATAATCTCTGGAGTTTTCGGTTTTATTTTGAAAATCTATTTTTCTATATATCGTTCTTGACATTCTTGATGGCATAAAACATTACAATATCAAACAACTTATCTCTGACTAGATTATTAACAGAATTTGTCTCTTATTATACGTTATGGGAATTTGTAATCACATTTCACTGATTATGTGTCGATTACTGTATAATAAAATCTCCACTGTCACATTTGCGTTCATTCCATGACACTTTAAGTGTAATATGCATCATTTTAACACAAATACTTATTTGAGAATTTAATTCTTCGTTTGCAAGTTAATGAAAAGGCTGACATTTGTTTTAAATGTCATGTTTAAAAAACAGTGTATTTACTTTGACTTAGATAATGCGGCTTTAAATAATTGCTACAGTTGTCGATATTATTAGAATTACATAGATTATTCGATAGAGATTTTCACAATAACTTTGACCAGTAAAAATACAAGCTTAAGACACAAAAAAGTTTATTCCATTTTCTTCTGACTCAATAAAGTACTTCTGTACAATAAAATTATTATCTTCTTTAATTATTTTTCTCTCATCTGGACTTTACCGTGCATCCCAAGTGTTAAGCAAACATGAAGCGTATAACTTGTTCTTATTTAAGGATTAACATGAACTTTTCAGTTGTTTACTGAAATGTAACCAATGTTGATACAGAGTACAAGCGCAATACAAAGTTGTACTCTGCCTCAACATTGGTTATTTTCAGTAAAAACTGAACAATTCATGTTAATCCTTATGATTTGATAAAAACAAAACAAAAAATGTATAAATTCAATTTTATAATCTAATAACAATATTTAAAACAATTGATAATGAAGCGTAATAATATGTTGAAAAGCTGTACTTGTTGTGCTAGCAACGGCTAATGTAGTTCTTTGCGTGATAGCAAAGTAGGTTATACAGATTCAACCTAGCATTTTCATCCAATCAAATTAGGATTTTATTTTACAAAAAATGAAATTATTTCTTTTCAAGCTTTGTCAGTGATATGGAATAAAAAGGGGTAAAATTAACAATATTTATAGTGGCTGTTGACAGTGTTGGTAATAAATTTTAAGAAAATGGCGATGTTGACGGTGATATTATTGGTGTGAATTCATATATTGTTTTCCTTTAGAATCAAAATTGAAAAGGAAATAATTTCAATATGAATATCATGATGATGACATTGGTTAAAATGTATTAGATACTGACAAATGTATGCTGTAAAATTGATACTTGTAATATGTTATAGCTGGCGCGTCGGTGATGTCAAATAATTTATTTTGATTGATTGTGTACTTTTATACTAACGGTTATGTTAAATTAAGTACACGTAAGTGAATAAAAGCGGTGTTACTAAATATTTCATTAACATAAGTCAACAGATCATAAAGTTATCGCGGTTGTTGGCAGAAAACGCATATGAGTATTTGTCCTACAATTATATTTACCAGAACAAATATATTAATTACCGAGCATGATATCTCTTCCATGACAAAGTTCATTAACTACTCAACTTTTACTATGTTTACCTTCCTGTATCGACAGCTTCATCAGACATCAATCGAAAGGTGATGCTATGTTCTTAAGAGCTCTTAGGGGGTTGTAAAATAGGATTTTCAGTAGTGTACCAATGGAAAATGAAAAATCATTGGGCCTCCGTGGCTGAATTGTAAAAGCATCGCGCTTTGAATTGTAAAAGTATCCCACTTCTGACCAGTGCAAAGCGACTTTTTGTGAGAATGTTTGCCAGTTTATATGAGGAAAGCTGGCGGTCTCTGTCTGGGTACATTAACACCGGGTCCTCTTCTCCATCAGTACAAACCGGCCGCCACCAGATAACTGAGTGTGGCTTATAACAACAATCAAAAATTTAAAAAATATATCAAATGAAAATATTCGTCAAAACTCTAAACTTAAATTTAATAACCAGTTTCTGTAAGCTATGATTGAGTTAGGTTTTGCATCTCATAAACTACGAAAAACATTATAAAATTCCTGCTGTGTACAGGTCTAATATTTGTATAAAAGAATTGATTAACCTAGTTTCAATATTTTCATCTACATATACTTTCAAATTTTCATTACACCCACTTATCTCCCTTTGGAATATATATTAGGGTCTGTGTAGTGTATTAGACATTTTATGTTATTTTCCCGTGCTGCAAAATACTTAAACATTTGAACAATAACTGAAGACATTTCTGTTGCCAAGTAAAAATGAATATACATAACGGAATATTTCACGTCAGAATCTGATTGATAAGATTGAACTGTATCGAGGACTGAACTGAACAGATAATAAGTAAATGTCCATTTTGTTAAATCTAACCGTTAGGAGTGTATAAAATGTATTGATTGTTGTGATGTTAAAAAAGTGAAACTAAAACCACAACCTCCGCCACTGCAACTTGTATAACTACTACTGAATAATAATAATAATAATAATAATAATAATAATAATAATAATAATAATAATAATAATAATAGAGATGCAAATAGCGATACTGTTGGTGATCATTCTCATCCAAGTAATTGAAAATTATTAGTTCACAGATCCAGAAAATATAGGTCGAGATATTAATTGTAATATTGAATTTCATTAAAGATTTCAATATCTAAATTGATTTATCTATCTATTTATGAGTATTTTATACAATTATCTAGATGTAATCAATTATATATATATAATTAGATAAGATATTAATTTGCTTAATGACGGGTTCATTTTCCGTATGAAAATAAGGTGCTGCACTTTGAAGGTTCAGAAATACAGGGAGATTAATGAAGCTTTTCATTTTTACACAGCCTCATTATCATTTATGTTGTTATCAGTATATGTAATCATCTCATCAAGCCACATCGTACATATAACCTAGATTCGAAAATTCAGATATTATTACGAATGATAAAATCGTAAATGAATAACCTAAGAGACCAGCAACAAATAATGGATGGGACTGGTAGAAGGTTCCCAGGTGTGCTTTGTTGAATGCTGACCACAATGACTACAAGTCGAAAGTAAAGTAGTGAAACGGAAACGAACTGTTGGTCTGTACATCAGAATTTAGAGTACATTAGCGCCGTTCTTCATATCCTTGTGCAACCATCTTATCACTGTGAAGTGTAACCATCTTATCACTATGAAATGTAACCATCTTATCACTATGAAGTGTAACCATCCTATCACTATGGAGTGTGACCATCTTATCACTATGAAGTGTAACCATCCTATCACTATAGAGTGTAACCATCTTATCACTATGAAGTGTAACCATCCTATCACTATGGAGTGTGACCATCTTATCACTATGAAGTGTAACCATCCTATCACTATAGAGTGTAACCATCTTATCACTATGAAGTGTAACCATCCTATCACTATAGAGTGTAACCATCTTATCACTATGAAGTGTAACCATCCTATCACTATGGAGTGTAACCATCTTATCACTATGGAATGTGACCATCTTATCACTATGGAATGTGACCATCTTATCACTGTGAAGTGTAACCATCTTATCACTATGAAGTGTAACCATCTTATCACTATGGAGTGTGACCATCTTATCACTATGAAGTGTAACCATCTTATCACTATGGAATGTGACCATCTTATCACTGTGAAGTGTAACCATCTTATCACTATGGAATGTGACCATCTTATCACTACGAAATGTAACCATCTTATCACTACGGAGTGTAACCATCTTATCACTGTAAATTGTAACCATCTTATCACTGTGAAGTGTAACCATCTTATCACTATGAAATGTAACCATCTTATCACTATGAAGTGTAACCATCCTATCACTATGAAGTGTAACCATCTAATCACTATGAAGTGTAACCATCCTATCACTACGGAGTGTGACGATCTTATCACTATGAAGTGTGACCATCTTATCACTATGGAGTGTGACCATCTTATCACTGTGAAGTGTAACCTTCTTATCACTATGAAGTATAACCATCTAATCACTATGAAGTGTAACCATCTTATCACTGTGATGTGTAAACATCTAATCACTATGAAGTGTAACCATCTTATCACTCGAACTCAGGACCTCACGATCATGCGTCAAGCTCGCTATCAACTGAGCCAGACCGGCATATGAAATAGACTTCATTCAGAAACTGCTGAATCAAAAGAAGAAAAAGCTAGAGATGTCCTTTAATTTGACCTTCATATAAATCGACGACGGTTTGTCATTTAGTAATGACAATTTTCATACATATGTCAAGCGATATATCCCAGCGAACAAGAAATTAAAGATATAACAGAATCATGCAGACACGCTTCATACTTGAACATTTATTCTACTACAATAGACACAGACGGGAAATTAACAACTACGCTATACGACAAACGCGACAATTTCGACTTTCCCATCTTAAATTTTCCGCATTTAAGAAGTAATGTCCCACAATCATCACCCGCATATGGAATTTATATTTCACAAATGATCCAATGTGTCAAGGCGTGTTCAACATATGAACATTTTATATACAGAGGTAACTACTTACTAGCAAATTATTAACAAAGATATCGTAAACCGCGTTTGATGTCAACTTTCCACAAATTTTACGTTCGATATAATGGTCTTGTTTGCAATTACTCGTGTTTTACTTACCGGTTATGGCGGTTGTTGAGACGTCTGTACCAATTGTGACGAGGATTCGTTCCTCACATTTTTCATTTGGATTTGATTGTGGAATCACGGCGGATGTAACCGGTCGACAAAAGATACTTACTCCTCCATGGCACCTGATCCCACCTCTTGATTTCCAGAGGTACGTATTGGTCCATTTTCTACGAGATATGTACCTATATCCTGAACATCCTAAAGATTTATACTTTGGTATCTGATAATTTTTTATAAACAATAGTGACGTCCAAAGTGCCTTGATAACAAAATTTGTTGTCGGTGAAGAATAAAAGAGCCAAATACATATTTCTTTATCATAAATTATTAACTGAACTCTAAATTTCCATATAAAATCTATACTGCCAAATGAAAGTTGAGAGTTGTGAAAGAAACCATACGACTCGCGTCGGGTGTGACCAGTCAACACCGGAACTCACCTCTAGACTTTCAGAGGGTCGTGTTTGTCAAATATTCACCAGATTTGTATATTGTATCCTAGATACCCTGATGATTTATACTTTGGTGTGTGTGGTTACATATGTTAACAGTAAATTGATTATAACACAATGTCTAATTACGAGGAACTTAAAACAAACAGTGTTCTCTGGAAAACCAGAGGGTTAAAATATGGCTTCGTTAAGAAGCAAACATCCTGGACAAACGACCACAACTGTTCTTATTACAAAAATTAGGAGAGATTCTATGAAAACGGATATGTTAACGCCCTGCCAATATTTTCCATTTAAATGACAACGCCACCAGCGTGAAGTGCCAAAATGTTTCGGTTCTTCTATGACTTTATGACAACGCTGTGATGGCGCTTAAATGTATCATGGCATATTGATATAAAATTTCATAACGCCGTATTACACTGCAGCTGGATATAATGTTTCCGCAGGAACTACTTTTCTAAATGAGATTCAATTCATATCAAAGCTATTTGATGGCGTCTTTAAAAGCGGATTTAATTTAAATTTCGTTTACACAAATAGATATTTAAGTGAAATAGAAAACCACACAAATGTTTCTTTCCGTATCATCAGACTGTACTTCATCGTTGAAGCGAATGGATTCACTCGAGCTACGCTCTCACTGAATCCATCCGCTACAACGATCGCTTGTAATTTACCGATAGAGATAGAAACATTAGTGTAGTTTTTGTCTATGTAGCTGGAGTCGAACTCGAGATCCTTTACTTGACAGGAAAACAATCCGACGGACAATGACAATGTTGTGGGAATTTATTAAAGGAGATGGTTAGTTATTTATTGTGTATTGTGTAGTGATGATCCAGGATAAATGTTAAGAATAGTCAAACATCGGATGAAAATCAAATAATTATTCAAAGCATAATCAGTAGTAGAGTCAAAATATGTTACAAACAAAGCTATAAGTATGTATGAATTTAAATGGATTTTTATTTATGAAACGTCGTTTTTGAATAAAAATCACCCAAAACAAAAACAAATAAACCAAACAATAGTAGACTAAAATATGTTACAAACAGAATACAAACGTATGAACTTAAATGGTTATTTACTAATGAAACGAAGTTTATTAATAAAACTTATCAAAAACAAAAACAAATAAACAAAGCAAACGACAACAACAATTATTTGCCATTTCTTCAAAAGCAAATAGATATAACGTTTTTCGTATCAATAAATACTTGAACTTATTTTATTTAGCTCGTTTTATTATCAACCTATGTTAGTCATTCACATTTTCAATCTCATGTATAAGATTTTATTGTGTTTAAGTACGAATAGCTTAAATGACTAACTGGATAGTACTTCCTTTTCATGGCCATATTACAACTCGTTAACTGTATCGAGATGTACGAAATTGCGATGTTTTGTGACATAACAGTATACACCGGTTGAACGTCAGTAAAGACCTTTGAACGAATCTAAAACACATCATACAGCATTTACCATAAGTGGCAGATAAAATAGAATCTCATCGTCTAATGTAATGACAACACCAACACACGCCATTTTACCGATTTATCATTCTTTTGTATGAAATATTCCAAAGTTTATATTCTCAGATACATTTGTACTAGGTGATCATATAGTAATTATTTCAAAAGGTAACAGTTTTTATGTGCAGTTTAAATAAAGTAGAGGTAATGTCACAAATTATAAAAAGTAATTGATAATGATTGACGTAACCACATCACGCGAGTCCCTGCAAATTCCTTTTTATCTGTAACATCATATGTCAATTGAATTTCATGTTATTTTATCAAAAATCAATGTAAATCGCGTTCAAATCTTCTGGAATTGTCTTGATTTAGTTATATTTCGTTTTCAATTAAATGTAACGGAAAGTTGCGTTTTTTCTTCATTGTTGCAACATGCACGGCGATGATTGCTAAAAGAAATGCATTGATACCGTAAATTTATCACACTTATCGCTTCCGTTTGACTGATGTTCGATATTTTGTTAATAACGAATGCATTTTAACTTTACAAATTACAGTATTATTCGAAACCTTCAGATCTTATGTTTGTATTAAATCATCAATTATAAAGTTATAAAAAACATCATCACCCTGATGATTGTCACATCCTTTAGAATTTCGTTTAAATTGAAATTAGTAAGAGCTCATAAACAACGTAGGTAAATGCTATAGAACACTACATTTCCTGATTTTGTGGAAATTTTACTCGCAGAAATACTGTATGAGGAAATAACCCTCTATCTTGTCTGTCTTATCGGTCTTAGGATAAGAAAGACAAGTTATTACAGAAATAAATACCAGGATACCCCGTGACTTTATGGAGTATAATTAATCATTGAATTTTGCAAGATATGTAGATTTAAAAAAAATAAACCAATTGTATCTAAATAAACCAATCATATCTAAATAAACCAATCATATCTAAATAAAACAAATATATCTAAATAAAACAATCATGTCATTCAAATGGAACAATTATGTGATAAACCAGTTAATTGCTTTCTTAGAATTATGTAATTCAGAGATTTCATTAAAAATTTGTATCTGCCTTTTATGGAAAAATTGTAATAATTAAAGAAACAATGGACAAATAATTACAGTGGAATGACACGCCACGTAAAAAATATTTTGAACTTAATATATGAAAACTAAAATAATGTACGGGACAGAAAAGATATGATTGATTGAGTTTTATTATTCTAATGGTATTTTATATCCTACTCAACAATTTCTAGTTTACGATGGGTACCAATATTTCAATAGTGGAGGGGAAATCCCGACTACAGTGCATCAGAAAATACTCTAACTTAAGCAAAGAACCTTGCAAACTTTCTCACACTTTAGGTAAGGTGACAGCAGAGGTACCTGTGTTGACATGAGATAAGAAACCTAATAGTTAATAGGAAGAAACACATGATTTATTCAGCAAAGTGTATTTGTATTGATCACAAAATATTATAATGAAAAAAATGCATGGGATAACGATGCACATAACAACATACATACATCTGCGCACCTGCTGTGAACAGTAATGAAGCACGATATGTTGAAATTCTGTATCATTAAATGCAAGAGTTTCACTCTGATTCTAATTTTAGGGTGAATTGCTGAACAGAGTTCTATTATCATTTAACACAAATGATTACTCAAATTTCCAACACAAATGAAGGAACGAAAACAAATCATATGTTGAAAGATTTTATCGTAAAATCAAATCACACATATTATCAACGTTACAGTTTTACAAAGGAATTCAGAAGAACAATTGTCCATGACGATCGTTTCTGTCAATAAGATTTCATCAGTTTACTCGGATTTAATAAAGGTACATATTTACGCAAAATATTTTGCGAAAAATGTAATATGAACAACATGAAACATTACTGAAGTTATCTCCCCTACCTGAAACATTTTCATCTTTAACCGAAATTCACGTAATCATAATGACACTTTTAAAGTTTTCAAACGATCGAGTCACTTGATGAGAGATATATGTAATAACTATTCATTAGTATGTCCTTCCAAACATTGTCGTGTAGGGACATCACTGGTTCGTATTCACTGATGTTTAGCAATAACTTGATAAGCCGTTCATTATCTACATCGCCTTAAATGCTGTGGATGACCGTAACATAAAATTAGAAATAAATGGTTTTATGTGATCATTTCTATGTCATCTTGTTCCATAATAATTTTAATCATGCAAATATTGAATCACGTTTATAGTAGTATTATTTGCCATACTTTGTTCACTTTTAGCACTTGCAATTTTATGGCATTTTAATAATGCCCATTTCAATACATAATCGTGTTATGTTGTTAATTGTTCATACATAGTCAACGCAACTTTGTCGCACTTGGAGTGTCATTATATTAACGGGTTTTATGTTGTCTGTATGAGAAACCCACAAAGCGTCTTAGACGGTGTGATGCTTGTTGTCACAATCATATCTCTTAGTTTTTGACTCTTTTAATTTTTAATATGATGCAATTAATGATACTTAGTAAATTGAATGCACACCTCTAAAATGTTCATTACATATATATAAAATATAAAATGGCACCTTACCTCACTCCACTGCATTCAGTAGAAAAACTGAAAAGAACAAGAAATATAAGGGAGGCGTACGGAGACAAAACTTTTGTATCTTCTTTGATCGCCATGTCCGGTATGAATTGTCCGAGTTCCTGAAGAAAACTAGATTTCTGAAGCCGTCTGGTATCCAGGACCGTTTCCAATCGACTCTTTGTATGTTGAAAGTTACTTCAGCTCTTCATGCAAAAATTATGTCTGACAGTTTTAATTATCACTCTTCCACGGGATATTCTTGTTTCTCGTCCACGGGACTCCTGGGATTTGCTCAGAATCGGCTAGGAGAAACAGCGGTAACAAAGTAATGATAACTTTGCTTTTATATTGCTATATATGTGAAAACATCATGATTAAACCAATAATCAATTATTGATTTAATGTCACTCACTGTGGGAAAGGTAAATGATTGGTCGAGGCAATTTCACCTAACCACCTTTATATTGTTAATGTGTTTGAACCTACTTCGTCGTATATGTACTACTAAAATATAATCAAGTTAAACTGTACTTTTTACTCTAGATTCATAAAAACCAAACAATGATATATTACAAAAATAGCTGGATGTTTGACGTAAACTGGTGTTGCAAACATGGAAAATCAAATAATAGACATTCACTAATATATGTATTTCAAATATTCATCTTCGAATGATTTATTTTTCTGTTACAATTTTAATCATATTTTCAAAAGTTGACGTTGGAATCACTAAAGATTGGCTTAAACGGAGCACATAATTTCAATATCTTTTCAAGGCAAGTGTAAACACGCATGTTTACGAATTATAGTTCGGTTTAGATTGTTGTTTTGTTTTGTCTCGACAAGAATTTTCACTTACACGGAGACGTCATCAGCTTTAGCTGAATATATCTGCAGCCTCCGAGAATATACTTTTTCAGTTTTGGTAATTTCCATCTCAAAGATGATTAATACATCTATTCAATGTTATCGAAATATATAGATTCAACATTGCTTGGAAAACAAGGAGTAATATTGTAATTGAAGAAAAAAATATTTTATGAATAAAATTAACTTCCCTTTCTCTTTTCTAACTATTTCAACCAAATTACAAGATCAACATTTTAAAGTAATTCAAACTCCGAAATGAGGAACATACATCAAAGCGACTACACTGTATTTAGAACAAAAATACAATATTAAATTAGAAAGAGAAAAAGTAAATGAAAATTCAATTTCAAACCAATTTTTTACCATAATATTACTCAATACAAATTGTTACAAACAATTCAAATGGTGTAAAATAATTTACAGTTTTTAATTTCATCTATTACCAAGCGTTGCCTTGTATACCTTGGTGATTTTCTTTTTAAAATGCAGACATAGAATGTTTAAGAGCATTGATAAAATTGGCCTTGATAATATATAAAAGTGCACCAAGTATACACCAACGTATAAGTAAAGTTCCACATTTCCCCTCTTCCAAAATGCCATATGTTGTAAACTTAATTGTTGTATTTTCTGTCTGCTATTTGACATGATGTCAATAAAATTATTTTACAAATTCAAATTGGACCAAGGATTGTTCCTAATAAAATTGATTTTATTGCCTGGCGTATTTAGATGCATAGGAAACGGCAAAGTACACCAGTGGTATCTGGCAGACACCATCTTTGTATCTATCAAATGAGTTTTTTCGTCACATACCACAGACATCATGCATCTCCACATAGTTTCGTATGTACGGGAGAAACACTTTTATTGGGAACTAGATTTTATATATTATTCTTGTCTTCATCAGCATCATAGCATTTCAGATAAAACATGCCATTTTGCTATCTCATTTTATGAATCAGTAAATGATGTAGTTTACTTGTTCACCAACCATATATAAAACTTGAACATACAGTAACTTTTATCAATGTCCATCACTCTGTACTTACAACTTCTGCAACGCATATTGATCGGTTATCGATTCGTATTGCTTTATGATAAAATCCTACTGTTTAGTAAAAGAAACAACTAGTATATATATATATATATATATATATATATATATATATATATATATATATATATATATATATATATATATATATATATATATATCTGTGTGTGTGTGTGTGTGTGTGTGTGTGTGTGTGTGTGTGTGTGTGTGTGTGTGTGTGTGTGTGTGTGTGTGTGTAATCTCAGATACCTTAGTATACATCTTTAGGGTGTTCAGGATACAGGTAAATATCTGCTACCAAATGGAGTAATCATCTCCTGTCATACGTCTTGTTAAATTTTTAATGGGCTGACAATTATAAGGAGCATGGCAAAAGGAAAATAATTTATTTAGATCACCTACTTTACTGTAAGAGAGTAATAAAGGCTAAATACATAAATGAAGTAAGATAATACTTCATTTTAATATCAATATGATGTTGATTCCTAAGTTCAACGTGTCCATGCAACATACATTATTTTCATTTCTGATGCTGGTTGTTGAAAAGTGTTTTATTGATTGCATTTCGAAAAAAAAATTGAGTTGAGAAACCTATATTGTCATAGAGGCTTAAGTGTCCTTTATATCAAGTGTGTTTAACCCATGCAGAATATTATTTTCGAGTTACAGACTTTTTAGTAACATACATTGTTTAAAGTCGATGTAAATATGTTCAATACAATAGTAGTTTTTTTTTCTCAGTTAAACCTAGCTTTCTCCAGTTAACCTGATTTTTGGCATTTAATCCTTCTTGTTCTCTGATTAATGCCAGTTTCACGAAAAACCATATCTAACCCAGTGGTGTGATTTTTGCATGGTACTTTGAATTAACTCTAGAAAATCTAGGTTTCACGACGCCAAAATCACATGAATATTTAGTCACAGATAAATTAATTTTTCACAGTAAAACGCGCCTTTTAAAGAAAAATGTTAACTTGTTTGCTCAATTTAACGTAGTTAAACCTATTTTTTCACAGTTACTCATACATTTTCTCCAATTAAAGTTAATTCCTGAGAAAAACTAGATTTAACTGGAGAAATCTAGGTTTAACTGAGAAAAAAAATTATGTTTGACTCATAAATGTGATTTTGGCGTGTCATATACATACTAAGGCAATATGTGAAGGTTTGTACAACACATTACATATATTACTTTTTCTTGCCGATTTTGACTCCAGAAAACGTGTAACTTGTGCACGTGATGTACTGCATGTTATTGTTGTTGGGTGTGGGCTATTTTGGAAATCAGGAGGAATAAGTAGAACACGAAGTCTAAACAAAAAACAAAAAGCAAAGTTAGATAGAAAAGAACAATCAGAAGTTAATGACGAAATCATACAAGCACACCAGTAAGTCACACAGATCCAATGGCCGAATATGGTGTATTATAGCACAAAAATGTATTTAAAAATGATAGACGTGAATCAACTTAAGGATTGTTTTTCATTTTTTTTTAAAGCGTTGAGTATAAATGCAATGGATTATGGAATTTTTTTTCCATAATCCAATGCATTTATACTCATTGCTTTAAAAAAAAAAAAGAAAAACATTGCTTATATTTATATATACTACTATTTTCTGTGAATCTATAGTCAGCTGGTTACAAAATTCATTCTATGTAATTGGCTTTGCGGTGGGAGTTTTTCATACGACATAACAGCTAAACAGCTGTGTGAAACGAGAAGTAGTTCCCCTATTCTGTTCGGAAATACTAAATGGAATTAAGGTGTACCTTTTTATTTTCAAGTCATTTTGAAAGAAACTAGTGATATGGAAAGTTTTGAATAAGTCTCAGATTTGTTTAAAAGTTATTTTAAAATATTCGTCTGCTTGGTAACCGGAAGTTTAAATGTGTCAGAAGAGAATTGAAAATGCTAATGGCGGCGCCACGAGTATGCTGTATAATGTATTTACAACGAATTTGCGTTTGAACTTTGATATATTACTAATGGGGTATACCATAGAAAGTTTGAGTGTGACTTACGAGAAGGGACACAGATAATATTCATTCATGACAACTGAAAGTAGCCCCTTTATTTGACATTTTTTACCAATCAGCTGGGAACCATGATGACTGATTGGTACGTAATTACGTACGTATTTCACACGGCATGATTTCACGAGATGCGATTGACGAATTGTTTCTGATAGGAATATCCGGTGAAGGCAAACAAATCGACCTATTTATCAGAGATGCTTGACAAAGTTGCACTAGGCCTAAATTTCTTCTTTTTTTGTAATTACGAAGCGAACTGTTATTTTTGTGCCAGACTGTGGTCTGTGGTTCTGGCCATAACATGACCTAGACATATCGCGATATAGGACTGGAAGCTCTACAATGGGCTACAGTTGTAGTCTCGTTTTTCCGATTTCTTTCTGTGATTTTTATTTGTTTTCTGGTAGGCCTAATATATGGCTTTTAAGATGAAATATATGAAAAATCTCCAATATCAAAGTATAAATTAATAGAATGTCCAGGACATAGATACAAATCCGGTAAAAATGGACAAACACGGACCTCTGGAAACCAAGAGGTGGGATCAGGTGACATGGAGGAGTAAGCATCCCCTGTCGACCGGTCACATCCAGCGTGAGTCCACAGTCAAGTCCAATGAAATACGCGAGGAATGAATCCTCGTCACAATTGGTACAGACGTCTCAACAACCGCCAACGAAAAGGCAACTCAGCATTTCACTTAGTGAAACAGAGTAATCGCAAACAAGACTATTATACCGACCGTAAAATTTGCGTAACGCGGTTTTTGATATTCCTGTGTCAATAATTTGTCAGTGAATAGTTTAATTCTGTATATGAAATCCTCATATGTTGTACACGCCCTGGCATATCGGATCATTTGTGGAATATAAAATCCATATGCGGTTGATTGAGGGATATTACTACTTAAATGTGGAAAATTTACGATGGGAAAGCCGAAATCGTCGCGTTTGTCGATTAACTTAGTTGCCAATTTCCCGTCTGTGTCTATATTAAGTAAAATGTCTAAGTGTGACGCGTGTGTGCTTGATTCTGTTGTATCTTTAATTTCTGGTACGCTGGGATATTTCGCATGGACATATGTATGAAAATTGTCATTATTAATTGACAAAACGTCAGCGTCGATGAAGTATCTAAAGGTGTCAAATTAAAGGTATGGACACAGCTAATTTTTTCTTTGAATTCAGCATGTTTTTTCTAAATGAATTTTGTCTGCTTCGTATAAGTAATAAAGGCCAATCACAGATATTTGTCGTACCCCCTTTAGTGAAAAAAATCAATGATGCACAATTGGTTCCCATAGGTATGTCGACAGTTGTGTTGAAAGACTGTGAATTCCATTGTGTGCCTCCGAACTAAAAGCTGTTTAGAAAGTATATATTGCCTGGAAAAAAACAATTAGAACGTTTCTCCAGCATGTTTTTTATAAATGATATTTTGTCCAACACCGCTCTGATTCTACACATAAGTATCCTGATAGCCAATCACTAGATATTTGAAGGATTTCGTTTTTGGGTACGTGTATATGTAGAATTAGCAGAATTCCCAAGTTTAGTCTAAAAAAATTATAGTTGTCTATGATGCTACAAATGTCTATTCAGTTTTAATTTGATTATGTAACGGTTTCCATAGTTGTGAAAAGAGTAGAGAAGACAAATATGGTTTTGATACATGTGAATTCGAGAAGAAATTCTGTGTGCCTTCAAATTTTCATGAAGCGGTGATGACATACCCGATAACATGTGAACAGAACATGTTGTTGTGGAGAAGATGGTTGATGTCCAGGCACTGCAAAACCTGTTTGTAATTGAATAGCTTGGATGCAATGCTAGGTGTATAGCTCATGAAATGCAAGGCGTGGTTTTTAATTTAAAATATGGTGGAACACAGAACTGAACTTTTTTTGTGATTTAGAACATTGCCAATGTTTAAAGCGTCTATGCCTACGGGAATTGTAGTCGGTATGTAAATATTGGTACTAACATCAGATCTAGCAAGCACTTTAAATAAATCGTTAAATACCTTAGGTAAAATTAGAAATACTCTCAGGTTATTTTGTCGCCTTGTATAATATCACGTTTTGTTTCAGAGCTCAACTGAGGAAGTCTAATTGACAGAACGGACGTCTTTAGCATTTGGTTTGAACCTGTAAAACTGTAACGTTAATATTATGTTTATTATACATGTATATACCATGGTTCAAACACGGTTTATCATACAATGTGTACATGTTGGTTAGATAGGATGGACACTATACTGAAGTGAATAACAAATGTAACTAAAAGTGAACGGCGTCAAAACCAACTGGTTTCTGGTAATATAAAGTAAGCTGGGTGTATAAGAGAGAATGAAGCAGCACGCGGAACTGGTTATGTGATCATTTAGACAATACTATATTTTGTATTTCTAATGTCATTTTTGTTGTATTGTTTCTCCTTATGTCGTGTGTTTTTCAAATATTTAAATATCATTGAACCGATTTTCACATTTATGAAGTCATTGTAGGTTAGGATGTTGGGATTTCAATGAATTGGGTTTTTATAAAGGTACATTGATCACAAGCAACATATAGAAAAATGGACAGCAAACTCGCTTCGGAGTTCGCCCAGTTCGATGTTCATTTTCTGTACTGTATCACCAGTGTCACTGAATTTTTTCAAAAACTTTCGAACTGTTGACATAGATAGTGGATACATTTCCACTACCTTTCGACCACTTAAACACATTCCATCTAAACATAATCTGCTTTTTAGTTGAGACAGGACAAGTCTGTGTGGAGCCATTTTGTTTAGCTTCGATACGGCTTATAAATAGCTCATAAAAATCCCCCATTGATACGTCGTATCTACAGTCCGTGTTCAAAAGTCTTTACCACGGCATCACCATTTATTGGAATTCGCTAGCAAATGTGATCAGTTTATAATCAAACACTGAAGTGACAATTATCATTACATATAAAAACTCTGAGATACCAAAGTCTAAATCAATAGAATTTCCAGGGCATAGATACAAATCCGGTAAAAATGGACAAACATGGACCTCTGGAAACCAAGAGGTGGGTCAGGTGCCATGGAGGAGTAAGCATCCCCTCTCGACCCGTCACACCCGCCGTGAGTCCACGGTAAAGTCCAATGAAATACGTATGGTATTAATTAATCGGATTTTCATTAGTGACCTGGCACTGTATTTTGATTTGTGTAATGAAAAATATTGATAAATTTAATAAAAATGTAATAGATACAAATATTCCCGATTTCATCAAAAGCTTCTAACTGAAATATTAGGTATATTCATATTCCTTGTGTCCTCTCATCTATATACCTGACTGAAGTTTTAGATATAAACTCTATAACTTTATACCTTGTACCCTTTCGCACTCGTTCTTGATATCTATTTTGATAATTAATTAAATCATAAATATATTGGAATTTATTCTTCCGAATTTGCTGATAATTACACATTTACATATTTACACATTATTGCATTCATATGATATATTGTGTTCAAATGTATTTGATTCGTGTATATATTATCAAAATTTGAATTATCACAGACAATGTTATACCGAACTGATATGAATCTTGCTAACTACAGAACAGACAACGCTACATACTGGTACTGTCTGATTTGGCATAATTTGGCCACGACTCTATGCACTTAGGGATCCAAGGCCCAACTTGAGCCTTTATGGCCAACCCATTAAAATGAACTTGGCAAATAAAAATATTATATCGAATATTGAACCATGTGTGTTGAAAAACAAAGTTTTGAAACATTCCAACTTCGTATTCCCATACGGCAGACATTTTGTAATGGTTTCTCCGGAAAATAAAGTCCCACAGCAGGTATAAAAGGCCGATTAGTTATAATATATAAAAATTTCAGATATCAAAGTATAAATCAATAGAATGTCCAGGACATAGATACAAATCCGGTAAAAATGGACAAACACGGACCTCTGGAAACCAAGAGGTGGGATCAGGTGCCATGGAGGAGTAAGCATCCCCTGTCGACCGGTCACACCCGCCGTGAGTCCACAGTCAAGTCCAATGAAACAAGTGAGGAGTGTATCCTCGTCACAATTGGTACAGACGTCTCAACAACCGCCAACGAAAAGGCAACTCAACATTTCACTTAGTGAAACAGAGTAGTCGCAAACAAGACTATTATACCGACCGTAAGATTTGCAGAACGTTGACATTAAACGCGGTTTTCGATATCCCTGTGTCAATAATTTGTCAATGAGTAGATTACCTCTGTATATGAAATTTTCATATGTTGTACATGCACTGGCATATCGGATCATTTGTGAAATATAAACTCCATATGCGGGTGACTGAGGGATATTACTACTTAAATGTGGAAAATTTACGATGGGAAAGCCGAAATCGTCGTGTTTATCGTATAGCTTAGTTGCTAATTTCCCGTCTGTGTTTATATTAAGTACAATGTCTAAGTATGAAGCGTGTGTGCTTGTATCTTTAATTTCTAGTTCGCTGGGATATATCGCATTGTCATATGTATGAAAATTGTCATTATTAATTGACAAAACGTCGTCGATATATCTAAATGTCAAATTAAAGGACACCGCTAACTTTTTCTTCTTTTGATTCAGCAGTTTCTGAATGAAGTCTGCTTCGTATGAATAAAGGAACAGGTCGGCCAATAAAGGAGCACAATTGGTTCCCATAGGAATGCCGACAGTTTGTTTGAAAGACCACGTCTCCGAAAATTACAAATATATTGTCTATCAGAAATTCCAGCATGTTTTTTATATCAACTTCAGTATATTTATGTGTAGAATCAGAGTGGTGTTTGACGAAATAAGTATCCTGATAGCCAATCACTAGATATTGAAATTTTCGGGTATAACGGTCGTCATTGTATATCTGTACTCGCAACGTGAAACGTGCGAAGTCCCAGAGGCTGAATAAAACTCACAAAAATGAATGTCTGCTGTATGGAGAGATGAAGTGAGAATGTTTCAAAACTTTTTTTCAACACACATTCCTTTTTATTCAAACTTCAAAAGCTTTTTATGATCCTAGGTCAGGTTTAAGTGAATAAAGTTTATTGTCCAATGAAATGTATCAATCTCTGTAAAGCTCAATATGTAATCATGATCATCGCATTTGAGCAGAAGTCATCATTTTCACACAAATGTTTATAACATCAATGATAATAGTTTGGCTCCAAAGCCGTGATGGTCTCGTTGTTTGATGTACGGTAAACTGTCAATACAAACGTAAAACACAGCAGTATCTCATTATTAACTACATGAAACAACTCTCATCTTATACTTCAGTAATATTTGGCACTGTTAACATCATTTAAATTCAATTTTTTTTTCTAAAGCTAAGATAGTAATATTTTACAATGGTTACTCTTAGACGGATTTCGGCTATACTTTTAGAGATATCATTTGGCCTTGTATAATACCACTTTCTCGTTAGGAAATACACAACTTTTAAATTGGAGCTAAACTGATGAAGTCTAATTGACAGAAACGATATCGTCTTGAGCATTATAACTTTGGTAATATGTTTATGATATTTGAAAGAGGGATAAGGGAGGGTGAAAATTTCCAAAAAAGGACAACGTTACTGTCCCGCGAAGCTATTTATACACACCAATAGCTCGGTGCAATCTGCACGCTTTTTAACTGTTTACCTGAGCTCAGAGTTTTGGGATGTTCGATTAACACAAAGTGATCTCTTCAACGTGGTCAAGTAAGTGAATTATTCAATGCGAACGAGAAATAGATATGGGCCATACTAAATTTATTAACTACCTTTGAAAAATAAATTTAGTAATATATATTATAAACATAATACCAAAGTTACAATGCTCAAGACGATATCGTTTCTGTCAATAAGACTTCATCAGTTGAGCTCTAATTTGAAAGGTATGTGGTTTTTTCTAAAGATAAAATGGTATCATACAAGGCCAAATAATATCTCTAAAGATATAACCGAAATCCGTCTAAGAGTAACCACTGTAAAAAATGACTATCTTAGCTTTAAAATTTTTTTTTTAGAATTTAAATGGTGTCTACAGTGCCAAATATTACTTTAGTATAAGATGAACAGCTGGTACCGAAATATACCAGGTACTAGGTTTATGTATACCCTCGGGGACTCAAACGGTCCACCAGCAGTGGCAACGACCTAGTGGTTATAAATATTATAAACATAATACCAAAGTTACAATGCTCAAGACGATATCGTTTCTGTCAATAAGACTTCATCAGTTGAGCTCTAATTTGAAAGGTATGTGGTTTTTTCTAAAGATAAAATGGTATCATACAAGGCCAAATAATATCTCTAAAGATATAACCGAAATCCGTCTAAGAGTAACCACTGTAAAAAATTACTATCTTAGCTTTAAAAATTTTTTTTTTTAGAATTTAAATGGTGTCAACAGTGCCAAATATTACTTTAGTATAAGATGAACAGCTGGTATTCAATTATCATATTGGCATACATGTGTTATTATACTTATTCAATAATTGTATAACTATATACATATTATATATCCAAGAAAAAACAAACAACTTTTAAATGGGTGTAACGATTGTAGAGATACATATAACAACATAACATAAACGGAAGGTATCGTAACTCTATTTTCATTCAATAAATATCCAACGTTTACAAGGTTGAGGAATCAGATGTTATTCACATAGTTCTGTTATAATTGGGTCATTATTTAAACCTATGTTGCCTGTCACTCGTTGTTATTGATGCTGGAGTACTGGGACCCCAAAACATCAATTTGACATTTACATTAATGTAATTGTTGCAGTGTATTGAACCACAGTTTGCTACTGCGACGAGTGACAAGTAAGGGAGTTTTGTTATGAATTCGTCACTTCCATAAAAAGTACAAATACCAAAGTGTTAATCGTTAGGAGGTCCATGGTGCCCATAAAACAACATACATTCATATACTTTGGAAAAAGTCAGAAATGGGATCAAATACCACGTATTTACAATATCCGCCCCTGTCAACTCATCACACCGGCACTGAGTCCACATATAACTTTTGGTATCAATAGGTAAAAATAATCATAGAAAGGTATGAATGGCAACATTAGAGGGTCATGATAGCATAGTATTATTCATTGCCACTTTCCCCTGATTATTTGTTCTGAGAGAAAATGGCTAACCTGAATAAGATCTGTTTTGTGTAAGTGAGATTAACATATATATCTACATATGAATGGTAGTCTGACGACAGCAAATTAAAATGATGATCACTTAGGGAATATGACAAATAGGAACATCTTTTTTGTCGCATGTCAAAGCGCTAAGACTGTGTGAAAAGCGTTTCCTAAGATTTGTATAATGTATTGTTCTCATACATTGTATTAACCTATCATATCAGTATATAAACACCGTCTCTCTTCATTAACACCTGTAGGATAGACTTAATATAAAGGTAATTTGCTTGTTAGCTACACTAATTGACAAACGTGAGCTATAATCTATATACTTGTCTCATTAATGAGGTATAAAGTCTTATTATATGGTAAATTATAACACATATCAGGTAAAAGCATGTATATAATTGTTATCATTAACTTGCAGGTGTAATTAGTTACAGTAGAATACAGATAAATCCTGATGATACAGTGATGTACCTTATTTATTAAATTTGATGGATGCATTAACATCTAAATCTATGCAATTTATAGTCGGTCGATGGTTGGTAGTTTCATATTTCATGAAGTGTCTATATTACATAGAACAATACAGGTGTTCTTCCAAACCATTATAATTTGCTTTTTGTCAAGATACTTACAGTGGTTGGGGTATAAAGTCAGATGTACCTGACATAGTGTTCACCTGTTTTTGTCAAGATAAGTGAAAATCAAACAAAGATAATCTGATTCCAAAACAAATGTGTAGAATGTTTTAGGAACACATTTTGTCAAAACATATAATAACGCTTCGGCTTATATAACATTTATCATGAAAAATATAAAGATGAACTTTTCACCTTATTGTCATCTGTTTATTGTTAGTTTAAATAATTTGTCATTGGACACCCGGATACGTAATGTGTCCTAATCATGATGGTATTAACACAAATTCCATGAAGTAAATAAAAAGATGCCAAAATATCGAACCTATATATGTAGTTGATGGATATCACGTCCATCGCCAAAATGTTGGTGTTCTTTTATTATTCAACCCGTTCCTTGATTCGATAATCCACAGCTTGGCTTCATTCAAAAACCCATTGGTCAGAAAAACAAACGTAGCCGTAGCAACTTCTAAACTTATGTAAATCTGATTTTTTTCTGAAGATGTTATTAAGTAAACCATAGAATCAAGCACGGATGCATATTATTGTACCAGTAAAATCACCGGGGTAAAAATGAATTTACAATAAAACTGACAGCAGACTTGTTGAGATTGGATTTACATCCACTCTCGACATTTGAACGGTAACATATCCTTATCACTTGTATAATCATGGGGTTTCTGTCTAACAAATGGCACAATATACCAGCGCCAACTCAGCACATTATCATTTCATAAACGAAGGCAAACTTTTCAGTTGCTTATCAAGAATGTGGCAAATTGTGTTTTAGTCAAATTTTCACATATTTTGCGGTCAATATTTACGACTTATCATACTATAACGATATTTCTTCTTCTTGAAATCTTAATTTTTGTGCAATATTGTTATTATGGCTAGTTGACTTGGAGATGTTTACCTTCTGAATAACAATCAATCTAACATCTTGATTTTACGGTGGTGCGTATATTTGTTTTATATTTATGTCGTTTCACGACTTGATACGTGTCCCCTTACTGGTAATACACTGGTATCTATGATGTCTACACTTCTGTACTCCAACACCTAGGGGGCACTTTAATTGAAGTATTATTGCTGTTTCATTACTTGATTATGGTGGTTTATCAAACATTGCTTTTCATATCATTCACGTGAAACAAATCAGGTTTTTATCATATCATATAGCTATAAATACAATATCTGAACAGAACATTTAATATAACAGATTTACCAAAACGGGATACTACTTTTATCCACTCTAGTTACAATAACGTAATGCTAGAGTGTGTCATAAATGAAAGCAATGGAAATCATTTTTCTTTTGCTTTTGCTTGTTATTATTTGGTTTTACATTTCCTCAACATTTTACAATGTCAGTCGTATTTTGTTAAACTGACAGCTTCATTCAACGCCATTATTGTGTTACTATTTGTATTACGAACCAGGAATCACTCGCTCGTTAGAGCAATAACGCATAGCTTTACGAGTGTTTGGTTTATTTTATTTCCGACAGTAACGAAGGTGTAAACATCTATATTTAACATGTGATGTCTTTATGTTATAAAATTTGTGTCTAGTGATGTTTACTGTTCAGATCAGAGTCATTTTGATTTGATCGGTTTAGTGACAGAATATTCCAGTACAAATTTATATGGTCTTTAACATCACTGCAAAACCTATTAAGGAACGACGAGCTTTCCGTCAGTTTTGGAAAGTAAATACGTAAGGTTCATTTCTCCTGAAAACAACTTGTTTTCCACTTGAGGAGGTAGGAGAATTTTTCTGACAGATTTCCTTATAATTTCTCCGAAAGAAAATCAAGAAGTATAGAAAAATGATTTAACGGGTGCTTCGTTATACGAATCATCCAAAATGTTATTAATGAGTCAAATTTGTGTTGAAAATAAGTTGAACCATTTTCTGATCTGTTTTCGTCGTATAAGACATAACAATGTAATTAGTATTACTTTTGGGGGGTAATGGGTTATCCAAGATGTATTGCAATTGATGGTTACGGTTGTGTTTAAAGTTACATATAAATGATAGGACACCATCAATGTTTAAATAGGGATTTTATAGCTTATAACAATACATTTGTACATATATAAGTGAAGTATTTAACCAAATAACCCAATCCTGATAAAATATACGTCTTGTTAAACAATATGATGTCCCCCTCTCAAGAATGTTAGATCTTATTCTGGAGCATACATTGACTCCCTTTCACTATCAAATCTAAAACTGACTATTGACCTTTCCACCGAGCTTGACCTTTTCACCGGGTTGGAGGGGATTTCCATGGAACATTTGCGACGGGTGTGGCATTCTAACAGGGTGTGCTGACTACTCCTAGACACCTGGTCCCATTCCGATTGGGATTCGCAATTGTTCTTCGTATTGTGATCGCTGTTATATTTAATATGTCGTAATTCTAATGAGGTTGGAGTTTCGAATATCCGGCGGTTATTTGTAAGGCGCATTATTATAATTGTCTATTAGAAAAACTAGGGTTTAATACGAATTCTTGTAATCCTACATACACATGTAGCCCACTTTCAAAGGACGATATCATTCAAAAACACGTGTTCGTATTACGCTCTTTTGATGTACCTACAACCTATTCTGATTTTGACTACCATATTGATATTGGATACCTAAACTTCATAAAACCCCATATAAGCAGATGTACACAGCTGGATCCAGCAAATGTTCTACCAAACATTTATCTTTACTCCTTACCAAGATATTGTCAGCCGTAATGGAGAAACTTCAGCAATATGCTTATTCCAGAAGCAGTGTAAATCAGATATGGGGCGGGATTTACCCCATACTACCAAATTTACCACAGACTACCCCATACCTATCAGTATTAACACATACTTCCCCATAATACCACATACTGCTATTATATTTGTATTCTTTTTTTTTAAATATCAAATTATTTTCGATAATGAACATGATCTAGCAAAGAAATTAGAGTCGGATAGGTAAATCTAGTTGTGAAATAGTAACCGGAATTGTTTGTGTTGTATCGATACACTACTACATACTACCCCACAATAGCACATACCACGCGGTATTTACACATGCTACTACTTACTATATCATTTTGACACAAAAGAGATTAAAAGAAAGTGGCCGAAAACATACCCAGGACAATAATTTCTAAAACGATAATTTCACAAAGCAATGGGAAAATTACTTATGGTACTATATATATACTCTATTACTACAATATACAAGTATACCGAAATAGATTGTTACTTGCCCAATATTTACTGACGACATTTTTTTAAAAGAAATACTTTGAACTCTAGATTTATGTTTTTTTTCTCTTTATAATTCTCTTGTTCATGGAGAAACAAACTAAAATAAATCACTTGTCCAGAGAGTAAACATAACAGGTCGGGCATATGATTTCCTCACCCCTGATGTACATGTATATCAGGATACAGAAATTGCAGAGCACTTGTCCAGATAGTAAACATAACAGGTATGGCATATGATTTCCTCATCCCTGATGTACATATTTATCAGGATACATCTTGTCCAGATAGTAAACATAACAGGTCGGGCATATGATTTCCTCATCCCTGATATACATGTATATCAGGATACAGAAATTGCAGAGCACTTGTCCAGATAGTAAACATAACAGGTATGGCATATGATTTCCTCATCCCTGATGTACATATTTATCAGGATACATCTTGTCCAGATAGTAAACATAACAGGTCGGGCTTAGGATTTCCTCATCACTGATGTACATGTATATCAGGATACAGAAATGGTAGAGCACCTGTTCGGATAGTAAACATAACAGGTATGACATATGATTTTCTCATTCCTGATGTACATGTGTATCAAGATACAGAAATGGTAGAACAATTGTCCAGATAGTAAACATAACAGGTATGGCATATGATTTCCTCATCCCTGATGTACATGTATATCAGGATACAGAAATGGTAGAGCACTTGTCCAGATAGTAAACATAACAGTTATGGCATATGATTTCCTCATCCCTGATGTACATGTATATCAGGATACAGAAATGGTAGAGCAGTTGTCCAGATAGTAAACATAACAGTTATGGCATATGATTTCCTCATCCCTGATGTACATGTATATCAGGATACAGAAATGGTACAGCACTTGTCCGGATAGTAAACATAACAGGTATGGCATATGATTTCCTCATCCCTGATGTACATGTATATCAGGATACAGAAATGGTAGAGCACTTGTCCGGATAGTAAACATAACAGGTCGGGCATATGATTTCCTCATCCCTGATGTACATGTATATCAGGATACAGAAATTGCAGAGCACTTACCCAAATAGTAAACATAACAGGTCGGGCATATGATTTCCTCATCCGTGATGTACATGTATATCAGGATACAGAAATTGCAGAGCACTTTTTCGGATAGTAAACATAACAGGTCGGGCATATGATTTCCTCACCCCTGATGTACATGTATATCAGGATACAGAAATTGCAGAGCACTTGTCCAGATAGTAAACATAACAGGTATGGCATATGATTTCCTCATCCCTGATGTACATATTTACCAGGATACAGAAATGGTAGAGCACTTGTCCAGATAGTAAACATAACAGGTCGGGCTTAGGATTTCCTCATCCCTGATGTACATATATATCAGGATACAGAAATGGTAGAGCACTTGTCCGGATAGTAAACATAACAGGTATGGCATATGATTTCCTCATCCCTGATATACATGTATATCAGGTTACAGAAATGGTAGAGCACTTGTCCGGATTGTAAACATAACAGGTCGGGCATATGATTTCCTCATCCCTGATGTACATGTATATCAGGATACAGAAATGGTAGAGCACTTGTTCGGATAGTAAACATAAGAGATATGACATATGATTTCCTCATCCCTGATATACATGTATATCAGGTTACAGAAATGGCAGAGCACTTGTCCGGATAGTAAACATAACAGGTCGGGCATATGATTTCCTCATCCCTGATGTACATGTATATCAGGATACAGAAATGGTAGAGTACTTGTCCGGATAGTAAACATAACAGGTCGGGCATATGATTTCCCCATTCCTGATGTACATGTGTATCAGGATACAGAAATGGCAGAACACTTGTCCAGATAGTAAACATAACAGGTATTGCATTTGATTTCCTCATCCCTGATGTACATGTTTATCAGGATACAGAAATAGTAGAGCACTTGTCCAGATAGTAAACATAACAGTTATGGCATATGATTTCCTCATCTTTGATGCACATGTATATCAGGATACAGAAATGGTAGAGCACTTGTCCGGATAGAAACCATAACAATTATGGCTATGGTTTCCTAATCCCTGATGTACATGTATATCAGGATACAGAAATGGTAGAGCACTTGTCCAGATAGTAAACATAACAGTTATGGCATATGATTTCCTCATCCCTGATGTACATATTTACCAGGATACAGAAATGGTAGAGCACTTGTCCAGATAGTAAACATAACAGGTCGGGCATATGATTTCCTCATCCCTGATGTACATGTATATCAGGATACAGAAATGGTAGAGTACTTGTCCGGATAGTAAACATAACAGTCGGGCATATGATTTCCTCATCCTGGATGTACATGTATATCAGGATACAGAAATGGTAGAGCACTTGTCCGGATAGTAAACATAACATGTATGGCATATGATTTTCCTCATCCTGATATACATGTATATCAGGATACAGAAATGGTAGAGCACTTGTCCGGACAGTAAAACATACCAGTTGGGCATATATGATTTCCTCATTCCTGATGTACATGTGTATCAAGATACAGAAATGGCAGAACATTCGTCCACATAGTAAACATAACAGGTATGGCATATGATTTCCTCATCCCTGATGTACATGTATATCAGGATACAGAAATGGTAGACCACTTGTCCAGATAGTAAACATAACAGTTAAGGCATATGATTTCCTCATCCCTGATGTACATGTATATCATGATACAGAAATGGTAGAGCAGTTGTCCAGATAGTAAACATAACAGTTATGGCATATGATTTCCTCATCCCTGATGTACATGTATATCAGGATACAGAAATGGTAGAGCCCTTGTCCGGATAGTAAACATAACAGGTCGGACATATGATTTCCTCATCCCTGATGTACATGTATATCAGGATACAGAAATTGCAGAGCACTTACCCAAATAGTAAACATAACAGGTCGGGCATATGATTTCCTCATCCCTGATGTACATGTATATCAGGATACAGAAATTGCAGAGCACTTTTCCGGATAGTAAACATAACAGGTCGGGCATATGATTTCCTCACCCCTGATGTACATGTATCTCAGGATACAGAAATTCCAGAGCACTTGTCCAGATAGTAATCATAACAGGTATGGCATATGATTTCCTCATCCCTGATGTACATATTTACCAGGATACAGAAATGGTAGAGCAATTGTCCACATAGTAAACATAACAGGTCGGGCTTAGGATTTCCTCATCCCTGATGTACATGTATATCAGGATACAGAAATGGTAGAGAACTTGTCCGGATAGCAAACATAACAGGTATGGCATATGATTTCCTCATCCTTGATATACATGTATATCAGGTTACAGAAATGGTAGAGCACTTGTCCGGATAGTAAACATAACAGGTCGGGCATATGATTTCCTCATCCCTGATGTACATGTATATCAGGATACAGAAATGGTAGAGCCTTTGTCCGGATTGTCCGGATAGTAAACATAACAGGTATGACATATGATTTCCTCATCCCTGATATACATGTATATCAGGATACAGAAATGGTAGAGCACTTGTCCGGATAGTAAACATAACAGGTCGGGCATATGATTTCCTCATTCCTGATGTACATGTATATCAGGATACAGAAATGGTAGAGCACTTGTCCAGATAGTAAACATAACAGTTATGGCATATGATTTCCTCATCCCTGATGTACATATTTACCAGGATACAGATATGGTAGAGCACTTGTCCAGATAGTAAACATAACAGGTCGGGCCTACGATTTCCTCATCCTTGATGTACATATATATCAGGATACAGATATGGTAGAGCACTTGTCCGGATAGTAAACATAACAGGTATGGCATATGATTTCCTCATCCCTGATATACATGTATATCAGGTTACAGAAATGGTAGAGCACTTGTCCGGATAGTAAACATAACAGGTCGGGCATATGATTTCCTCATCCCTGATGTACATGTATATCAGGATACAGAAATGGTAGAGCACTTGTCCGGATAGTAAACATAACAGTTATGACATATGATTTCCTGATCCCTGATGCACATGTATATCAGGATACAGAAATGGTAGAGTACTTGTCCGGATAGTAAACATAACAGGTCGGGCATATGATTTCCTCATCCCTGATGTACATGTATATCAGGATACAGAAATGGTAGAGCACTTGTCCGGATAGTAAACATAACAGGTATGGCATATGATTTCCTCATCCCTGATATACATGTATATCAGGATACAGAAATGGTAGAGCACTTGTCCGGATAGTAAACATAACAGGTCGGGCATATGATTTCCTCATTCCTGATGTACATGTGTATCAAGATACAGAAATGGCAGAACACTTGTCCAGATAGTAAACATAACAGGTATGGCATATGATTTCCTCATCCCTGATGTACATGTATATCAGGATACAGAAATGGTAGAGCACTTGTCCAGATAGTAAACATAACAGTTATGGCATATGATTTCCTCATCCCTGATATACATGTATATCAGGATACAAGATTGGTAGAGCAGTTGTCCAGATAGTAAACATAACAGTTATGGCATATGATTTCCTCATCCCTGATGTACATGTATATCAGGATACAGAAATGGTACAGCACTTGTCCGGATAGTAAACATAACAGGTATGGCATATGATTTCCTCATCCCTGATGTACATGTATATCAGGATACAGAAATGGTAGAGTACTTGTGCGGATAGTAAACATAAGAGGTCGGGGATATGATTTCCTCATTCCTGATGTACATGTGTATCAAGATACAGAAATTGCAGAGCACTTACCCAAATAGTAAACATAACATGTCGGGCATATGATTTCCGCATCCCTGATGTACATGTATATCAGGATACAGAAATGGTAGAGCACTTGTCCGGATAGTAAACATAACAGGTATGGCATATGATTTCCTCATCCCTGATGTACATGTATATCAGGATACAGAAATTGAAGAGCACTTGTCCGGATAGTAAACATAACAGGTATGGCATATGATTTCCTCATCCCTGATGTACATATTTACCAGGATACAGAAATGGTAGAGCACTTGTCCAGATAGTAAACATAACAGGTCGGGCTTAGGATTTCCTCATCTCTGATATACATGTATATCAGGATACAGAAATGGTATAGCACTTGTCCGGATAGTAAACATAACAGGTATGGCATATGATTTCCTCATCCCTGATGTACATTTGTATCAGGATACAGAAATGGTAGAGCACTTGTCCGGATAGTAAACATAACAGGTATGACATATGATTTCCTCATCCCTGATGTACATGTATATCAGGATACAGAAATGGAAGAGCACTTGTCCAGATAGTTAACATAACAGGTATGGCATATGATTTCTTCATCCCTGGTGTACATGTATATCAGGATAGAGAAATGGCAGAGCACTTGTCCGGATAGTAAACATAACAGGTATGGCATATGGTTTCCTCATCTCTGATGTAAATGTATATCAGGATACAGAAATAGCAGAGCACTTGTCCAGATAATAAACATAACAGGTCGGGCATATGATTTCCTCATCCCTGATGTACATGTATATCAGGATACAGAAATGGTAGAGCACTTGTCCAGATAGTAAACATAACAGGTCGTGCTTAGGATTTCCTCATCCCTGATGTACATTTATATCAGGATACAGAAATGGTAGAGAACTTGTCCGGATAGTAAACATAACAGGTCGGGCATATGATTTCCTCATCCCTGATGTACATGTATATCAGGATACAGAAATGGTAGAGCACTTGTCCAGATAGTAAACATAATAGTTATGGCATATGATTTCCTCATCCCTGATGTACATGTATATCAGGATACAAGAATGGTAGAGCAGTTGTCCAGATAGTAAACATAACAGTTATGGCATATGATTTCCTCATCCCTGATGTACATGTATATCAGGATACAGAAATTGCAGATCACTTACCCAAATAGTAAACATAACAGGTCGGGCATATGATTTCCTCATCCCTGATGTACATGTGTATCAGGATACAGAAATGGCAGAACACTTGTCCAGATAGTAAACATAACAGGTATTGCATTTGATTTCCTCATCCCTGATGTACATGTATATCAGGATACAGAAATGGTAGAGCACTTGTCCAGATAGTAAACATAACAGTTATGGCATATGATTTCCTCATCCCTGATGTACATATTTACCAGGATACAGAAATGATAGAGCACTTCTCCAGATAGTAAACATAACAGGTCGGGCATATGATTTCCTCATCCCTGATGTACATGTATATCAGGATACAGAAATGGTAGAGTACTTGTCCGGATAGTAAACATAACAGGTCGGGCATATGATTTCCTCATCCCTGATGTACATGTATATCAGGATACAGAAATGGTAGAGCACTTGTCCGGATAGTAAACATAACAGGTATGGCATATGATTTCCTCATCCCTGATATACATGTATATCAGGATACAGAAATGGTAGAGCACTTGTCCGGACAGTAAACATAACAGGTTGGGCATATGATTTCCTCATTCCTGATGTACATGTGTATCAAGATACAGAAATGGCAGAACATTCGTCCACATAGTAAACATAACAGGTATGGCATATGATTTCCTCATCCCTGATGTACATGTATATCAGGATACAGAAATGGTAGAGCACTTGTCCAGATAGTAAACATAACAGTTATGGCATATGATTTCCTCATCCCTGATGTACATGTATATCAGGATACAGAAATGGTAGAGCAGTTGTCCAGATAGTAAACATAACAGTTATGGCATATGATTTCCTCATCCCTGATGTACATGTATATCAGGATACAGAAATGGTAGAGCACTTGTCCGGATAGTAAACATAACAGGTCGGGCATATGATTTCCTCATCCCTGATGTACATGTATATCAGGATACAGAAATTGCAGATCACTTACCCAAATAGTAAACATAACAGGTCGGGCATATGATTTCCTCATCCCTGATGTACATGTATATCAGGATACAGAAATTGCAGAGCACTTTTCCGGATAGTAAACATAACAGGTCGGGCATATGATTTCCTCACCCCTGATGTACATGTATATCAGGATACAGAAATTGCAGAGCACTTGTCCAGATAGTAAACATAACAGGTATGGCATATGATTTCCTCGTCCCTGATGTACATATTTACCAGGATACAGAAATGGTAGAGCAGTTGTCCACATAGTAAACATAACAGGTCGGGCTTAGGATTTCCTCATCCCTGATGTACATGTATATCAGGATACAGAAATGGTAGAGCACTTGTCCGGATAGCAAACATAACAGGTATGACATATGATTTCCTCATCCCTGATATACATGTATATCAGGATACAGAAATGGTAGAGCACTTGTCCGGATAGTAAACATAACAGGTCGGGCATATGATTTCCTCATTCCTGATGTACATGTGTATCAGGATACAGAAATGGCAGAACACTTGTCCAGATAGTAAACATAACAGGTATTGCATTTGATTTCCCTCATCCCTGTTTTACCTAGTATATCAGGATACAGAAATGGTAGAGCACTTGTCCAGATAGTAAACATAACAGTTATGGCATATGATTTCCTCATCCCTGATGTACATATTTACCAGGATACAGAAATGGTAGAGCACTTGTCCAGATAGTAAACATAACAGGTAGGGCTTTCGATTTCCTCATCCTTGATGTACATATATATCAGGATACAGATATGGTAGAGCACTTGTCCGGATAGTAAACATAACAGGTATGGCATATGATTTCCTCATCCCTGATATACATGTATATCAGGTTACAGAAATGGTAGAGCACTT
The DNA here is from genome assembly GCA_030159075.1 of Atrina japonica. Classification (NCBI taxonomy): domain Eukaryota; kingdom Metazoa; phylum Mollusca; class Bivalvia; order Pterioida; family Pinnidae; genus Atrina; species Atrina japonica. The sequence continues at coordinate 41,932 of BROG01001001.1, read as the reverse complement.
GTCCAGATAGTAAATATAACAGTTATGGCATATGATTTCCTCATCCCTGATGTACATGTATATCAGGATACAGAAATGGTAGAGCATTTGTCCGGATAGAAACCATAACAATTATGGCATATGGTTTCCTCATCCCTGATGCACATGTATATCAGGATACAGAAATGGTAGAGTACTTGTCCGGATAGTAAACATAACAGGTCGGGCATATGATTTCCTCATCCCTGATGTACATGTATATCAGGATACAGAAAGGTAGAGCACTTGTCCGGATAGTAAACATAACATGTATGGCATATGATTTCCTCATCCCTGATATACATGTATATCAGGATACAGAAATGGTAGAGCACTTGTCCGGACAGTAAACATAACAGGTCGGACATATGATTTCCTCATCCCTGATGTACATTTATATCAGGATACAGAAATGGTAGAGCACTTGTCCGGATAGTAAACATAACAGGTTGGGCATATGATTTCCTCATTCCTGATGTACATGTGTATCAGGATACAGAAATGGCAGAACACTTGTCCAGATAGTAAACATAACAGGTATTGCATTTGATTTCCTCATCCCTGTTTTACATGTATATCAGGATACAGAAATGGTAGAGCACTTGTCCAGATAGTAAACTTAACAGTTATGGCATATGATTTCCTCATCCTGATGTACATATTTTACCAGGATACAGAAATGGTAGAGCACTATGTCCAGATAGTAAACATAACAGGTAGGGCTTTCGATTTCCTCATCCTTGATGTACATATATATCAGGATACAGATATGGTAGAGCACTTGTCCGGATAGTAAACATAACAGGTATGGCATATGATTTCCTCATCCCTGATATACATGTATATCAGGTTACAGAAATGGTAGAGCACTTGTCCAGATAGATATAGTTATACCCTTATAATTATAACTTAAATATATCAAGTTAATGGCATAAAATATGATTTCCTCATCAATAATTTAATCCAAATATATATTTAATAACAATAATTATTATAAAATTAATTTTGTACATTAATAAATTATTATCAGGATAACATTAAAATGGTAAGAAGCATTAACAACATCCGGATACCATATATAAAACCATAAACCAAAACAATCTAATATTGTAGGTACATTAATTATGGTTTCACCACTCATCCCTGATATTAAACATACAATATACCCAAAAAATCAGGATACAGAAATATGGTAACCATAGTACTAATAAAAACCACACGGATAGTATATATAATAACAGGTAAAATATTAATACCAATGATTTCCGACAATCCCTGATAAAATTCACAATAAACATGTATATCAGGATACAGAATGATATAAAATAAAATATACCAGAAAATAGTAGCACTTGTCCCGGATAGTAAATAAATAAATAATATATAATGTTATAAATTTTATATGATTTCCTCATCCCTGATATACTTGTATATAAATCAGGATAACAGAAATAAAATATAGAGCCATATATGTATCGGAGTTAAAGTAAACAATAATATATACTAGGTCGATAACATATTTTATAAATTCCTCATCCCTGATGTACCAATATAAGTAATAAATATCATTTATATTTATTTTAAAAGATTGGTACATAGCACTTGTTCGGCATTAGATAATATAATATAAATTATAAATAACATGTATGGCATATTGATTTCCTCATCCTAGATATTACTATGTATATATCAGGATTTATAATAATAAATTTAAAATCTTTAGAGCACTTGTTATATTTAATAATCATAAATATAACAGGTCGGACATATAATTTATTATAATTCCAATAATTACTGATGTACATGTGTAATCAAGATACGAAATTAATTCAGAACATTCTAATCCAGATAGTAAAACATAATACAGGTATATAAATAATAACATCATTTCAACAATAACAATTAATCCCCTAATAATATTATTACATGTAATAAATCAGGATTAAATCAAGAAATGGGTAGAGCACTTGTATATGATAGTATCAAAACATAATAACAGTAAAAATATTGGCATTATGTATTCTTAAATCCTCTGATGTACATACACACTTATATTCAGGATACAAGAATGTAGAGCAGTTGTAACATAATATAGTAAACATAAATATAATAAAACAAGTTATGGCATATGATTTTAATAATATCCCTGAGATATAACATATTATATAATAATGCCAAATTCACCTAATACAGTAAAATATATTACATCATTACTTGTCCGGACCACCAAATAAACATAAACAGGTATAGAAAAAATTTAACCAATGATTTCCCTCATATTCAAATTACAATATATAAAAATATTTTTTAATGTAAAATCAGATATTACATAAAATGGTATTAGTACTTGTGCCGGATAGTAAAAAATAAAGAGGTCGGGGATATGATAAATTCCTCATTACTGATGTACATTATTAAAATTACCAGGATACAATAATTAAAACCGCCAATTATTAACATTAAGCATAATTGTCCAATAGTAAAACCAAATAACAGGTACGGCTTAGGATTTATATTAATATTCATCTCTGATATACATGTATATTTTTCAGGATAACAGAAATTAATCCCCTATATATAGCAAGCACTTGTCCGGATGACAATAAACATAAACAGGTATGGCATATGATTTCCTCATAAATTCTGATGTACATGTGTCATACATTTTATATATTATACAGAAAATGGCAGAACATTTATGTCCAGATATGTAATAATAACATTTACATTTTACCAACACAAATGGCATATAATGTCCCGAATAATATTTTCACATAAATTGATCCCTGATAATTAACATGTATTATCAATATACATCACAAATAATTAAGATAATTATATACCACTTATTTTAAATATACTTGTCCGGATAAGTAAATTATATAACAGGTATAAATTGGCATATGATTTATCTCATCCCTAATGTAACATTACCGCATAAAAATATTCATTAAATTATAATACAGAAATGGTAGATTAAAATTTGTCCGTTTATAGTATATAACATAAGCAGTAATGACATATGATTTCTCATCCTGATATGTATCATGTATAAAAAATTCAGGGATTACATTATATTTAAATGAAGAAAAACTTGGTCCCCAGAAAAGTTAACTATTATATAAAAGGTATATAAATATCAAATATTTCTTCATCCCTAATATTGTACATGTATATTATAAATAGAGAAATGGCAGAGCATTAACATATATACATAAAAATAAGTTAACATAATAGGTATGGCCATATTATTGATTCCTCATCCTGATAATACATTATAATAAACAGGATATAAGAAAATTATAAGAGCACTTGTCCAGATAGTTAATTAAATAACATATATATCGGGCATATGGTTTCCCTCATCTATACAACCTTGTAAAATGTACTCGATTTAAATATCAGGATTACATTTAAAATAATTTAGACAAGATAATTGTCCACTATTTAATTACGCATAAACATCGATAAAAACAGGTCGGGCATAATTTGATATTCCTCATTCCTGATGTACATGTATATTAGGATAATAGAAATTGGTAGATATTTCTATTAAAATCCAGATATTAATTATTAATACATAATATAAATATTGCTCTATTATAAATAATCATTTAAATACCTGATAAAATAACATTTAAATTTAATGAATATATCAGGATACAGATAATGTAGAGAACTTGTTCGGAATAGTAAACATAACAGGTCGGGATATTGATTTCCTCATCCTGATAATAAATGTATATCAGGATACAGAAATGGTAGAGCACTAATGTCCGGATAGTAAAATATAACATGTAATCGGGCATATTGAGTTACAAATAAATTCATTCATCCCTGTAGAGCATATTATTATGTATATATCAGGATACAGAAATTGCAGAATATATTTAATATAAACCAAATAGTAAACATAAAACATAATAGGTCGGCATATGATTTCCTCATAAAAATTTTTTTGATGTACATGTGTATTCAGGATACAGAAATAAATATAGAACACTTGTCCAGATAGTAAACATAATGTTTGGGTATTGTATTTGATTTCCTCGTCCCTGATATACATGTATATATCAGGATACAGATAATGGTAGAGTACTTGTTCCTGATAGTAAAACATAACAGGTCGGGCACATAAGATTTCCTCATCCTGAAATATAAAATAATTACATTGTATATCAGGTACATTATAAATGGTATAGTACTTGTCCTGATAGTAATTTATAAAATGATTGGTCGGGCATATGATTTCCTAAATATAATTCCTGATGTACATGTATATCAGGATACAGAAAATGGTATAATAGCACTTGTCCGGATAGTAAACATAACATATTATGGCATAAGAATGATTTCCTCATCCTGATATTTACTTAAATGTATAATCAGGATACAGAAAATGGTAGAGCACTTGTCCGGACAGTATAACATATTATTAACGGTATGGCATATGATTTATCTCATCCCTGATGTACATATATATAGGATATACAGAATATTGAAGAGCACTGTCCGGATAGTAAAAACATATACAGGTATATTATATAATAATGATTTCCTCATCCTGTTATTGTAACATATTTTACCCAGGATACAGATATTGGTAGAGCACTTGTATATAGATAGTAAACATAATAGGTCAGGCTTAGGATAATTTCCTCATAATTGATATATACATGTAATAATCAGGATACAGAAATGGTAGAGCACTTGTCCCGGATAGTAAATATAAACAGGTCGGGCATATGATTTCCTCATCCCTGATGTACATGTGATATCAGGATACAGAAATGGTAGAACATTTGTCCAGATAGAAACCATAACAATTATAGGCATATGTTTCCTCATCCTGATGCACATGTATATCAGGATACTAGAGTACTTGTCTGATAGTAAACATAACAGGTCTGGCGCATATATTCCTCATCCCTGATGTACATGTATATCAGCGATACAGAAATGGTAGAGCACTTGTCCGGATAGTAAACATAACAGGTATGGCATATGATTTCCTCATCCCTGATATACATGTATATCAGGATACAGAAATGGTAGAGCACTTGTCCGGACAGTAAACATAACAGGTCGGACATATGATTTCCTCATCCCTGATGTACATGTATATCAGGATACAGAAATGGTACAGCACTTGTCCAGATAGTTAACATAACAGGTTATGGCATATGATTTCCTCATCCCTGATAATACATGTATATCAGGATACAGAAATGTAGAGCACTTGTCCGGACAGTAAACATAAACAGTCGGACATATGATTTCCTCATTCCTATGTACAGTGTGTATGGCAGAAATTGGCAGAACATTCGTCCAGATATTAGAACATAACAGGTATGGCATATGATTTCCTCATCCCTGATACAGTATATCAGATACAGAAAATAGTAGAGCACTTGTCCAGATAATAAACATAACAGTTATGGCATATGATTTCCTCATCCCTGATGTACATGTATATCAGGATGGTAAAGCAGTTGTCCAGATAGAAAACATAACAGTTATGGCATATGATTTCCTAATCCCAGATACATGTAATCAGGATACACAGCACTTGTCCGGTGCATAACAGGTATGGGATTTCCTCATCCCTGATGTACATTTATATCAGGATACAGAAATGGTAGAAGTACTTGTCCGGATAGTAAACATAAGAGGTCGGGGATATGATTTCATTCCTGAGTACATATTTACCATATACAGTAAATGGAAGAGCACTTGTCCAGATAGTAACAGTCGGGCTTAGATTTCCTCATCTCTGATATCATGTAATCCGGATACAGAAATGGTAGAGCACATTGTCCGGAGTAAACATAACCAGTATGGCTTGATTTCTCATTCTGATGTACATGTGTAACAAATACAGAAATGGCAGAAACTTGTCCAGATTATAACAGGTATGGCATATGATTTCCTGATCCCTGATGTACATGTATATCAGGATACAGAAATGGTATAGCACTTGTCCGGATAGTAAACATAACAGGTATGACATATGATTTCCTCATCCCTGATGTACATTTATATCAGGATACAGAAATTGGCAGAACATTCGTCCGGATAGTAAACATAACAGGTATGACATATGATTTCCTCATCCCTGATGTACATGTATATCAGGATACAGAAATGGAAGAGCACTTGTCCAGATAGTTAACATAACAGTATGGCATATGATTTCTTCATCCCTGGATGTACATGTATATCAGGAGAAATACATGTCCGAGTTAACATAACAGGTATGGCATATGATTTCCTCATCCCCTGTACATGTATATCAGGATACAGAAATGGAAAACACTTGTCCAGACAGTTAACATAACATGGCATATGATTTCCTCATCTCTGATGTACATGTATACCAAGATACAGAAATACGCAGAGCACTTGTCCCAATAATAAACATAACAGGTCGGGCATTGATTTCTCATCCCGATGTACATGTATATCAGGATACAGAAACAGAGCATGTCCAGCAGTAACATAACAGTCGTGCTAGGTCCTCATCCCTGTACCATTGTATATCAGGATACAGAAATGGTAGAGAACTTGTCCGGATAGTAAACATAAGAGGTCGGGGATATGATTTCCTCATTCCTGATGTAAATGTATATCAGGATACAGAAACGGTAGAGCAATTGTCCGGGATAGTAAACATAACATGTATGGCATAATGATTTCCTCATCCCTTGATATACATGTATATCAGGATACAGAAATTGCAGATCACTTACCCAAATATAAACATAACAGTCGGGCATATGATTTCCTCATCCCTGATGTACATGTGTATCAGGATACAGAAATGGCAGAACACTTGTCCAGATAGTAAACATAACAGGTATTGTATTTGATTTCCTCGTCCCTGATGTACATGTATATCAGGATACAGAAATGGTAGAGTACTTGTCCTGATAGTAAACATAACAGGTCGGGCATAAGATTTCCTCATCCCTGATATACATATTTATCAGGATACAGAAATGGTAGAGCACTTGTCCAGATAGTAAACATAACAGGTCGGGCTTAGGATTTCCTCATCTCTGATATACATGTATATCAGGATACAGAAATGGTAGAGCACTTGTCCGGATAGTAAACATAACAGGTCGGGCATATGATTTCCTCATCCCTGAGATGATCTGATGTACATGTAGAGCATTGTCCGGACAGGTAAACATAACAGTATGGCAATGATTTTCCTCATGCCCTGATGCATGTATCAGGATACAGAAATTAGAGCACTTGTCCGGATAGTAAACATAACAGGTATGGCTTAGGATTTCCTCATCCCTGATTTGATTTACTCAGGATACAGAAATGTAGAGCACTTGTCCAGATAGAAACTAACATGGCTTAGAATTTCCGTCATCTCTGATATACATGTATATCTAGATACAGAAATGGTAAGCACTTGTCCGGATAGTAAACATAACATCGGGCATATGATTTCCTCATTTCTGATGTACATGTGTATCAAGATACAGGATGGCAGAACACGTTTGTCCAGATAGTAACATGACCCACTTGATTCCTGATCCCTGGTACAGTATATCAGGATACAGAAATGTAATAGCACTTGGTAGTAAACATAACAGGTATGCGCATATAATTCCTCATCCCTGATGTACATTTATATCAGGATACAGAAATGGGTAGAGCACTTGTCCGGATAGTAAACATAACAGTATACATAAATGGATTTCCTCATCCCTGATAGTATATCAGGATAACAGAAAATGGAAGAGCACTTGTCCAGATAGTTTACATAACAGGTATGGCATGATTTCTTCATCCTGGTGTACATGTATATCAGGATAGAGAAATGGCAGAGCACTTGTCCGGATAGTAAACATAACAGGTGGCAATATGGCATCTCTGGTGTATATCAGGATACAGATCACTTGTGATAAAAAACATAATGGGCATATGATTTCCTCATCCCATGTACAGTATATCAGGATACAGAAATGGTAGAGCACTTGTCCAGATAGTAAACATAACAGTCGTGCTTAGGATTTCCGGATCCCTATGTATTTAATCGAGGATACAGAAAGGTAGAGAACTTGGATATAAACATAAGAGGTCGGGCATATTTCCTCATTCCTGATGTACATGTATATCAGGATACAGAAATTGTAGAGCTCTTGTCCGGATATTAACATACAGTTAACTAGATTTCCTCATCCTGATATACATGTATATCCAGGATCATGGTAGAAGCACTGATGTCCGGACAGTAAACATGTCGGACATATGATTTCCTCATTCCTGATGTACATGTGTATCAAGATACAGAAATGGCACTTACATTCGTCCAGATATAAACATAACAGGTATGGCATATGATTTCCTCATCCCTGATGTACATGTATATCAGGATACAGAAATGGTAGAGCACTTGTGTCCAGATAGTAAACATAATAGTTTATGGCATGATTTCCTCATATGGTATATCAGGATATGGTAGAGCAGTTGTCCAATAGTAAACATAACAGTTATGATATGATTTCCTCATCCCTATTACAAGTATACCAGGATACAGAAATGGTACAGCACTTGTCCAGAGTAACATAACAGGTAATGGCATATGATTTCCTCGTCGTCCCTGATGTACCCTGTATATAGGAATACAGAAATGGTAGAGTACTTGTCCGGATAGTAAACATAAGAGGTCGGGATATGATTTCCTCATCCCTGATGTACATGTGTATCAAGATACAGAAATTGTGAGCACTTACCCAAATAGTAAACATAACATGTCGGGCACTTCCGCATCCCTGATGTTACATGTATATAGATAAACATACCACTTGTCCGGTATGGTAAACATAACAGTATGGCAGATTTTCTTCATCCCTGATGTACATGTATATCAGGATACAGAAATTGAAGACACACTTGTCCGGATAGTAAACAAAACAGGTATGGCATATGATTCCTCATCCCTGATGTACATATTTACCAGGATACAGAAATGGTAGAGCACTTGTCCAGATAGTAAACATAACAGGTCGGGCTTATGATATTCCTCATCTCTGAAATAATGTATATCAGATACAGAAAATGGTAGAGCACTTGTCCGGATAGTAAACATAACAGGTCGGGCATATATTTCCTCATCCGTGATGTACATGTATATCAGGATACTACAGCACTTGTCCAGATAGTAAACATGTACAGGTCGGGATTTCCTCATCTCTGAGATGTACATGTGTATCAAGATTACAGAAATGGCAGAACACTTGTCCAGATAGTAAACATAACAGGTATGCCATATGATTTCCTGATCCCTGATGTACATGTATATCAGGATACAGAAATGAAATGTAAACTTAGAGCAGTTGTCCAGATAGTAAACATAACAGTTATGGCATATGATTTCCTCATCCCTGATGTACATTTAATATCAGGATACAGAAATGGTAGAGCACTTGTTCCGGATAGTAAACATAACATAACATATGATTTCTTCATCCCTGGTGCATATCAGGAAAAGAGAAATGGCAGAGCACTTGTCCGGATAGTAAACATAAACAGGTATGCATATGTATCCTCATCCGTGATGGATACAGGATACAGAAATGGTAGAGCACTTATCCGGATAGTAAACATAACAGGTATGGCATATGATTTCCTCATTCCTGATGTACATGTATCAGGATACAGAAATTGCAGAACTCTTGTCCAGATATTAAACATAACAGGTCGGGCATATGATATCCTCATCCTGATGTATAGTATATCAGATAATGAAATTGCAGAGCACTTAACCAAATATAAACATAACAGGTCGGCATATCATCCTCACACCCTGATGTACATGTATATCAGGATACAGAAATTGCAGAGCACTTGTCCAGATAGTAAACATAACAGGTATGGCATATGGCATCCCTGATGTGATATTTACCTACAGAAATGGTAGAAGCACTTGTCCAGTTAGTAAACATAACAGGTCGGGCTTATTTCCTCATCCCAGTACATTAAAGATACAGAAGTTGGTAGAGCACTTGTCCGATAGTAAACATAACAGGTATGGCAATATGATCATCCCGGAAATACATTATATCAGGATACAGACAGGTAGAGCACGTGTCCGGGAGTAAAACATAACATCGGGGATATTTCCTCATCCCTGATGTACATGTGTATCAAGATACAGAAATGACAGAACACTTGTATAGTAAACATGGCATATATTTCCTCATCCCACATGTAAATCAGGATCAGGAAAATGGTAGAGCACATGTCCTAGTAAACATGTTTTCCGGCATATGAGTTCCTCATACCCTGAGTACATGTATACTCACGATACAGAAATGGTAGAGCAGTTGTCCAGGTAAACATAACAGTTATGGTTTCCTCATCCCTGATGTACATGTATATCAGGATACAGTACAAACTTTCCGGGTATGCATGGATGTATAATGTCCAGAAATAGTAGAGCACGTTGTCCGATAGTAAACATAACAGGTCGGGCATATGATTTCCCTCATCCCTGATGTACATGTATATCTGGAATACAGAAATGGCAGAGCACTTACCCCCAAATAGTAAACATAACAGTCGGGCATATGATTTCCTCATCCGTGATGTACATGTATATCAGGATACAGAAATGGTAGAGCACTTGTCCGGATAGTAAACATAACAGGTATGGCATATGATTTTCCTCAATACCTGATGTACATGTATGATCAGGTTAAAGATGGTAGCACTTGTCCAGATATAAACATAACAGGTGGGGGATACAGTAATCAGGATACAGAAAGTAGAGCACTTGTCCGGATAGGCATATGGTTTCCTCATCCCTGACTGTACAATAATCAGGATAACAGGTACTTGTCCGGATACGTAAACATAACAGGTATGATTTCCTCATCCCTGATGTACATGTATATCATACAGAAATGTACAGAACTTGTCCGAATAGTAAACATAACAGGTCGGCATATGATTTCCTCATCCGGATACAGAAAGTAGCACTTGTCCGATAGTAAACATAACAGGTATGGCATATGATTTCCTCATCCCTGATGTACATGTATATCAGGATACAGAAATGGTAGAGCAGATAATGTATGCATAGATTTCCTCATCCCTGATGTACATGTATAACGATACAGAAAGTAAGCACATGTCCGGGATAGTAAATATAACAGTTATGGCATATGATTTCCTCATCCCTGATGTACATGTATATCAGTATACAGAAATTGCAGAGCACTTGTCCGATAGTAAACATAACAGTTGGCAGATGATTTCCAACCCTGATGTACATGTTATATCAAGCAGAAATTGCAGAGCTTGCAGAGGTTTGGTAAGTGTTCTACTGGCAACTGGGTCCAGGTTTGACCTGGCACTTCCAACCCAAAGACTTTCAAAAAATAAGAAGAAGAACATAAAGTGAATGTCATGGGTCTTTCAGATGAGACTTACATGTAAAACTGAGTTCCTGTGTCGGGGCAGGAGTGGCACTCAAAGGGACATCAGCTGTACATATCATTTTTTCCCACTTTTACTACTTGTACTTGATGTACAATAACCAATAATAGCCATACTCTGGCATTAAAAATCTTATATTCATATATGTTTTGTGAAAATAAAGTCAGGTCCAGTGTGGTATCCATATACAAATTGTATTTTTTAAAATATCTTTAAACTCCTATTTAAAATTTGTGAAAATGGCTTAGGAAACCTAGGTTTGACAAAACAAAAAGTATGAAATGGGTTTCTCAAGTATATTCATACAAAATATATATATAGGAACAATAATCTTTCTGACTGTATTTGTCTCTCTTTTTATTGTATATATAAATTTAAGAAGTACACAAAGAAAAAATACAGCTAATGTCCCTTAAAAGGAAGTCCACTGTATTGAAGTCGGTACATAGTACAGATCTGTGGTGTCACCTAAAGCATTTCAATATCATCTATATATAAAGCCGAACAGTGAAAACATATTCGCAGGATGTAAACGACAATATAGAGGCCTAGAATCCGGGGTAAGGGCCCGACCCCACTTTTTTCACTTACATTTTTGTCATATTATATCATCACATCTGGAATAAAACAAAAGCCTTGCCAGAGCTTTTAAATTAGGGTCTACCAAAATTTGGTATGCTCAGCGAAAGCATTTTTATACTATTTCTTCAATCTACCCCGAAATTCTGGCTTTGTCTGTATATTTTGGATTTGATCGATTGGGTTTGCCCTATATATCGGTCAAGATATTGTTTGCGTGTATGATTGTAACCTGAATAATCCAGTCGTTATATGTTGCTCACTTCGAACACTACATTAAGAGTTCCGATCAAGGGCGTTAATCATTCACGTTAGGATGATAGTCTAATAATTTGTTTTCTACTGTTTGATGACGTCATAGATACAGTTGGATAGAAAATTCTTGAAGTACAACAGTTTTGATTTTTTTTAAAAAATTGCTGAAAATAAGTATAAAAAGGTATTTCGATGATATTTTTTAAATGAAAAATAGCACTTCTAGGTATTTTGGTAAGATGAAGTCAATAGTAATAGTAGATGTTACAGAAAGGTTGTTTTCCATGGTACAAAAGCCAGTGGGTGGTCAAAAGTATTACATTGGCAGATTTTCAGGAAAAAAGTACTTTGGGGTATTTTCTTATTACGAATTCAATGGCAGATGTTATGAAAGTGTCAGTTGCTCTGGTAACAAACTAAAGGCCACTGATTGGTGTGAGGGGGCCTCCGTGGCCGAGTGGTTAGAGCATTGCGCTTTAAATCGCACGGCCTCTCACCTCTGGTTCGAATCCCGCTAGGGTCATTTCGAATTAAGTGGGGAAATTTGCCAGTTTTCTTGCGGAAGGTCGGTGGTCTTTATCCGGGTAACCGGGGTTTCTCCTCCACCAATAAAAACTGGACGCCATCATATGACTGACAAATTGTTGAGTGTGGCGTTTGTTTGTTTATTGTTGTTTAACGTCCCACTCAAGAATATTTCACTCATATGGAGACGTCACCAAATGCCGGTGAAGGGCTTCAAATTTTGGCCTATGCTCGGCACTTACGGCCATTGAGCTTACGGCTATTGAGCAGTGAGGGTCTTTAACGTGCCGACACCTACTGCGACACGGGACCTCCAGTTTTTACTGTCTCATCCGAAAGAGAGGAAACCAACCTGTCGTCGGCGGGACTCGAACTCACGACCTCACGATCCAGAGTGGAGCGCGCTACCAACTGAGCCAGGCCGGCTCGAGTGTGGCGTAAAACAAAAAATCACTGATTGGTCAAAACAAAGATAATTTCAGATTTTGCTCTTTATATCATGTATTGGCAATGTGTCAATACGGTGGGTATTACTTAGCCGTGTATACCGAAATTAAAATAGGTTGATCTCTATTTCTTTTGTTTAAACAACATATAACAAATTTTATTAATAAAAGAAACCTGTCAGACTAGTTTTACACACATTCTTATTTTACCATTGCTCTTTATATTGTGTATTGACACAGATTTTGGGAAAAACACAAGAGGGTGGGGCACTACTGAGCTGTATATAACAAGGGGTTAATACTAAGCCGTGTTTACTGAAATCTAATATGGATAGATATTTATTTCTTTTTATTTTACAACATATTTTATGCTGTATTAATGAAAGAAACCTGTAAAACTAGTTTTGCATACATTGTTATTTTATTGTATCTATTCATTTATGCAATTGAGCTACATTTTCCCCTGCCAAATTACAACATAGGATACCCCAGATAGTCTACTGCTTAGCTAATTAGAGGTTTGTATGCTATGAATTGTGCTTATTTTGAAGGCAAGTCATTGTTTTGACAATAAAAAAATCAGTTTTATATCAGTCAATGCCCAAAATTAAGTTATTTTGTCAAAATTGATGGTGCCATGTATGAATTCATTGATTTCCTTTCGTACACTTTTATAGGATATTACTCATCAACGTCACATCAATGTAAAAACTTAAATAATATGGATAGCACGTGCTTTTTTGCTGTAAATTAGTTCGTTTTGGGTATATTCAGTGAAAAAAGAAAGAATTTTAAGGCCTGCACAAATCCGTCCATGAGAATTCCTTAATAGGGGATCATCCTTAAAAAGAAATATTCGCAAAATTATAGGGAAACTCTAATTGTTGACGATGTTTCATAAATAATTATACAGAGAATAATAATACATAAATGATGAATGTATTTCGGTGATAATACATACATGATGAATGTATTTCTGTGATAATACATACATGAAGAATGTATTTCTGTTATAATACATACATGGTGAATGTATTTCGGTGATAATACATACATGGTGAATGTATTTCTGTGATAATACATACATGGTGAATGTATTTCGGTGATAATACATACATGGTGAATGTATTTCGGTGATAATACATACATGGTGAATGTATTTCGGTGATAATACATACATGGTGAATGTATTTCGGTGATAATACATACATGGTGAATGTATTTCGGTGATAATATATACATGGGGAATGTATTTACATGGTGAATGTATTTCGGTGATAATACATACATGGGGAATGTATTTCGGTGATAATACATACATGGTGAATGTATTTCGGTGATAATACATACATGGGGAATGTATTTCGGTGATAATATATACATGGTGAATGTATTTCGGTGATAATACATGGTGAATGTATTTCGGTGATAATAAAAAGAATGGAAAGAAATATGACACATTATATTTCGTGATAGTATTTATAAAATTTATAAGCACCATGTTGTTGTGTTTACAAGCGGAATCTGCAATGTATTTCGTCCTGAATCCGATGACTGCATTACAAATTATATAACTTCTACAATTTAAATTTTACTGCAACCAACTATCCTCTCTATGTAAGACCAATTTGTCATTATCAAATGTTATGTTTCTTGATGCTGATACCCGTGTTAAACCAAAGTAATCTAACATGTCTGATTAGTTGTTGTTGTTGTTGTTGCTGTTGTTGTTGCTGTTGTTGTTGTTGTTGTTGTATTTTTAGAAGTAAAGGGCATGTAATTGACACACGTGTAATTCTCTGTGTATAGCATACTGTGCTCATTCTCTATATTAAAACATTACATAATCAAAGCTTTACCATTCGTCCACTCGTAAAAGTAATGGTCCCATTCCGTTTGGGATTCGCCATTGTTCGTCATGGTGGCACCATTTGTATGTCAAGTTTGTTATGTTGGACTTGGGTTTTCGAATAGCCATTTGTAATTTTTCATTTTTACTTCCAGTACTTTGATTTTAAGTGAGTTAGCAAAAAAAAAACAGAATCGTATTTATCAAAAGAAAAAAAAATCAATGTGAATTTTTATAATTTGCATTAATTAACATATCCGATAAGTCCAGCCTATCCGAATTGTTATGTTATGCTAAGATAACAGCCAGGTATCAGAGACGTCCGCTCGGCTAATTGAATGTGAATTAAACCTGTATCATTTTCTCTTGTTAAATATTCAAAATTACTTGTCCTCTAAAAGATAATGTGTCCCCGATTTAAATGACAAAAATTCAATGATGTAAAATACAAAATATCCTGATAGAAAATCCAATAACTTGCAAACAGGACGACGGCATAACGAAACACATAAAACAGATTGTTAATTTTTTATATATATATATATACTCGAACACAGGATAAAATATTGAGTCAAATAATTTACCCATTATGTCGAAATTTGGTCATTGTTGTCTCTAAATCTTAGGTACTAAGAAAATGGCGATAATTCTGACTACTCTAATTGATTTTTATTCTATCTACTTGTCGTAGCTCGTATATCTTCAACTTTTGAATACATCGTAAATAGGTAACCTAAAATGTTTCAGAAAGCGTCAAATCTTATCAGGCATGCGATTTTAACGAGATATTTGGGAAAAACAAATTACCACGAATTTGCAGTCTCCACGAACTTACAAGCCCGACGATTTTCTCACAATTTCGTCCTGATGAAGGGAGACAGTGTCACGGAAATTTGACAATTATCTTGTTCATGACGTTACTGACTTTGACGCTTTATATACTTCGTTACTCTAGAAAACAATGAGAACAATGGCACTCCTTCAGTATTTATCTGAAGCAGGTTGTTCATTAGATAGATTGAGATATTGTTCTGAGTACAACGGCTCGTCATAAAACTAATTAAGATAATTGTGTAAGGAAAACAGCAACATCACCCGGGATAATTACAGTATCTGTTACAGTTATATCAGAACAATGGAAACGGTGGCATTCTAGTCACATAAAACAGAAATACTGAGCGTTTATGACGGATACTACTCAGACATTGTTATATAGATTGGAAATATGTTTGTGTCACAATGAATTAGATGACCTTTCAACTGTCAAAAATCACTCAGTAAATAACGTACCTACTTTATACGACGATTGTGTGTAATAGTATTCTGTAAAAAGTTATTGTTTTCAGTACCGGCCGATTATTTTAGTATTACGCTCTGATAGCATCATTTAAATTATGAAATTTTCAAAAGCTAAGTTATTCATTTTTACACTGGATACACTTAGCTGGATTTTGCAATACCTATTGATTCATGATTTGGCCTTGTATGACACAATTTTCATTTATATCTCTTTTGAGCTCAACTGATGACTGAACGATCGTCTGTAACATTTTATTTCGCTTCTTTCACAAAACAATAACTTTGATATTGTTAATAATATTCTGTTATTGGTCACTCAAATGTGAGAATTTGCGTGGATCTTTGATGTGGTTGGGCTTATCAAATATTATCAGCCTTTATCAGCACATCTGGTGTATGTCCGATGTTTTCAGATAACTAGTTCATTGTATTATAAGTAGGGAATTATATAACATATTTAGTGGCAGTTAATTGTCATTATTAGTGTGCTGCTAATTATTATTGTTTGCGCAGTAAGTAGCTATTGTAAGTGTATCTAGGCTTCTGTATGCAAAAAGAAATGTTTTGAAGTAACACTTCAATATATGGGAGAATGAATTGTTTGTTTGTTTATTGTTGTTTAACGTCCCACTCAAGAATTGGGAGAATGAATTGTTTGTTTGTTTATTGTTGTTTAACGTCCCACTCAATATATGGGAGAATGAATTGTTTGTTTGTTTATTGTTGTTTAACGTCCCACTCAAGAATTGGGAGAATGAAAGAGATTATATGGTCGGTCTAGTATGAATATATATCAAGTGTGTTAGGACGCACTTACAGTAAGGGCACATAAACGTCAAAAATACCATGTGTGTCGCCGCGAGGGGCTTAGTTTCAGAACAGCATTGTTTTTATACAGAATGTGAGGTTGTTGTTGTAATATTGCACACGTTTAAATTCCTCATAATGCTTATCAACTGCAAAGAGTTTTGTTTTTCATTTCGATTCTGCTATGACGAAGACACAACGAATTATGTCATATCATTATATTCATATCATTATGTAAAAATACATTTCCTGTAAGCAGAGATATAACAATACACATTTGTCGACTGGGTGTGAGGTCAGCATATGTTATGTCGAACCAGAGGACTAGACTGTTGTCTGAGACCGAAGGTTTGAGGATTCGACATAGCAGATGTTCACCAAAAACTCTGTCTACAAATGGTTTGTTATACCTTTATTTTGTGTTTTCAATATTCTTCTATCATTAAATTTTATGAAATGAATCATTCAGAGAGATATCACAATTGATTAACCGATCAACATTTTTGTTTGGAATGTTTGACGTTTTTTTATTATAAAGAATGAGAAGTAAAGGTATGACAATATTTAGTCTGTAAATATCTACCATGTATGTAGAAGGTCAATATATAGTGTATCAGAGCATGGTTAAACTGATTCTTATTACTTATTAACAGAAAATACAATTTATATTATGTAAAAATCCACAATTGGACATAAGTTTTAATTATTTCTCATAAGGACGCCCTAAATTCAATGTGCATACATG
Organism: Atrina japonica; assembly: GCA_030159075.1. NCBI lineage: Eukaryota > Metazoa > Mollusca > Bivalvia > Pterioida > Pinnidae > Atrina > Atrina japonica. The sequence goes on along the minus strand of BROG01001001.1, from coordinate 23,946 downwards.
ATGAATACTGGAATAGAGGTTCATTTGAATTTCCTCACAGACTGACACACATTTTTCGATTTTGGCAGCGGTGGTGGTAAAAAATTTATCCTCGTGATTATTATATTCCATCTACTATTTAATATAAAATATATGTCACGAATTTTATTCATAAATAAAACTGCAATATTTTATCCAATTGCAATTGTCCTAATTCTAAAATCCTTAATACCATAATAGTATATAGTCTGGGTTTCCTCTTGTCGAAGATTGCAAAATATTTAGACAATCGCTTTGGATCAAGTTCACGATCTAATTCAATAGTAATCACAGGGGACGTGCAAAGTGTAAGTTATGACGTGTGAGATTGGCCAAAAATTCATTATCAACAACAAATAATGAAATGACTTGTCTTCCGTTGATATGATATATTGATGGGATGGGTAGGACGTAAACCACGTGTCTGTAGATTACGTAGACGTACGCAAATTTGATAAATCAAACTGGATAAGTAAGAAATGAAATGTGTACCCAGAAGACAAAAGGTCAATGTATACTATAAAATGAATTCCTATTATAAAATAGATAATCTGATCAGAATATAAGATACAAAGTGAGTTGCTGTCCAATGCATTTCAGGCCAGAGAGAAAGAGGCAGAGAGAGAGAGAGAGAGAGAGAGAGAGAGAGAGAGAGAGAGAGAGAGAGAGAGAGAGAGAGAGAGAGAGAGAGAGAGAGAGAGAGAGAGAGAGAGAGAGAGAGAGAGAGAGAGAGAGAGAGAGAGAGAGAGAGAGAGAGAGATATTTGTGATATTTGACAATTATTTTTGAATAACATGTTTATTACATCGAGTGAGGCAGGATAATGCATTTTTAACACGAGTGCGTATCAAACATAATAAATTACAATATTCACATAACTGTTATAAATCTAGAATGATTAGAATCTTTACTTTTCAAAACTATTTGTAACAAGCTTATTTCTAAAATCATTCTTAATATTTAGAATTTTTTTTTTCGGGTGAACTTGTTTGCTAAGTTTCGGAGAACTTATGAGTTTATTAATAGATGAGTTTAACATGAGTACATTGGCATAACAGAGAACCGTACATTAGCATACCTGTGTGGGTTTATATAAATATGACATATGCCAAAGGATAATCATGATATCATATACAAATCTGGTGAATATAGGAAACACACGGACCGCTGGAAATTCAGATGTGGGATCAGGTGCCATGTAGGAGTAAGCATTCCCGTTGATTGGTCACACTCGCCGTGAGTCTACAGTCACCATAGATCAAATCCCCATTACCCTTAAACCCCTTTAATCCAATCTGCATTTAAATTGGGCTTGCAATAATGTATGATGAATGAAACACTTTTATTGTAAGTATTCTGTTTGAATTGGATGCAATTGTACAAGTATATTGCCTTAAATGTGGAAGGTCAAGATTATTCAAGTAACAAAGTTAATCTTTGATACAAAAAGGTGTTAAAGATTGCTTCACATCGCATTATTATTAACTTACCATATGATGATAGTCATATCTAAATCCTCTATGGTGTATTATGGCAATATTCAATAATAAAAAACAACTACAGATACAAGGTGTGCACAAAGTTATTTTCGACCGTAGTCTGTGTTCATAAATCATTGATATCTCTCTGTACCATGCATCATTCTGGAATCACGTAATCAAAAACATATAATGATGTTCGCTGCATAAAGGAGTATTGTCAAAATTTCTAAATAGTTCTTGATATGTTAATAGTCGATAGACAATAATTACTAGCGTAGGAAGTTAAAGAACGTCGATCAATCGGTTTCATTTAGCTGGAAACTATTTCATACGTTAGCTTTTTTTGTTTGATATCGTGACAAACATAGTAATAGCGTATCATAATGTGAATAAAGTTTGTTTCTAATCTATGCTATGAAATGAACATCAATACGTTTTCAATGACAGATGATTTGTACTCGAATAGTATGATTCAGAATGCCATTTCTATTTTGCTAAAAGGACATTTTTTATTTCATATCGACGGTTCCCGTTACATTAAGTATGGTGCCTGGAGGTTTAGACTTATTTGTAATAAAACTAGTGTTTTAAAGAATAATGCTTCGTAAGATGTATATTTAACACCAGCATCGATTTTTAATTCACTACATGGACGTGTTCAGTGCCATCTAGTATCTTTCAATTTTACTGCTCCTTTTCACACACACTATTTTTTTTCGAATATATAAAGCCATTGTCACGTCCATAAATAAGGTAAAAGATTATAAACACCAGTGTTTAAACAATTATAGAATTATAAGAATAAGAAACAGATGCGAGATAATACAACACACAAGTATATATATATATATATATATATATATATATATATATATATATATATATATATATATATATATATATATATATATATATAATTACTCGGAGGAATATCGTTCTCGCAAATTTTACGGGACCGCCATATTACATCGAGATGTCCGGAATTTAGCGAATTCCTCAATTTTAATCAATATCATTTTTATGTCTATTAAAATCGGGCTTATCATCTTTGACATTAATGGAACTTCGATCTATCAAATTTCGATATAACGAAATTCCCATCTATCTCTCTCTCTCTCTCTCTCTCTCTCTCTCTTTCTCTCTCTTTCTTTCTCTCTCAACGATATGAAAAACGTATACATGTACATATTTTCAAAACTGAACACTCGGACGTGTACTGAGAAAAACAGCAAATGTTTCGTAACGACAGAAAGAGTTATCTCTTTTTTGTGTTCAACCGTAATTATAACGTTTTCATAGTCAATATTTTGCAAAGACTAGAATTGTAGGCTTCATGAATAACGCAATATAATGAAAGTAATTATAACATTTAATACACGGACTGATAACACAATACTTATATCAAAAGAAAGTAGAGAAGATTAACATGGTCCTACAAAATAATAATACTGTGCTTACTCATTAGGCGTTCTGATTTCCCTTATATATGAATATTTCATTAAAAAACTGTTATCAATTTGAGAATAAAACATTTGAACGTTGATGAGCAAAGATATATAAGTGATATATTTTCCACAACTTTTTGGATAATTTATATTTACTAACGTTCAACTCTCTGTCAAATACAGGTCAATAAGGCAATCCTCTATACGATGACTGGACATTTGGATTTATATAATTTTAATATGAATATGAACATCACACGATTAGTATATTTGCTGTATAAATACCGACATATATTTTCACAAATATACAGTATTGTTGGCGATTACCACTAGCCTGGTTGTTTCAGTGGGACAAACGTGACTGACAAGTTGAACAATATTTTCATTTTCAATAACAGATGCATTTTATATTCTGAAAATTTATTTATCTGCTTCTGTCCAGTTTAAGAGCCATCGTTTAAAAACATTGTTTCTTTAAGAGTATTGAAGTCCTAAATTAAGTTTTTGTTGTATTGTTCACGATAATATTGTTGAATCATGGAAAGAAACCCAACTCAAATCAAGTGCTAGTGCTTCCGCGTAGGACCTATTATCATTGGTAAAACTGCTGGTGCTTGCTTGTCTGTTCCTGTTATCGGAACGAGCCCTGTGTCTTTGGAGTAGTTGGTGTTAAAGAGCGCCTAGTACATCTCAATAACTGTAAGAGTTATTCCTCTTGATATATCATTGCGGAATCACAGGATATTAAACTAAAGTTATTATAACGTTTTCATCACATGTAAATATTTCTACTCCAAATAAGAGTACTGATATATATATATATATATATATATATATATATATATATATATATATATATATATATATATATATATATATATATATATATATATCGGTACAGTTGACTCTAACAGCAACTGACTGATCTTATTGCATTGCAAACCTTACAGCATCTGAAAATCTTTCTCCATGGCAAATATGTTCAACGTCCTTGTAATAAGGTGCAAGGGAATGTTAAATTATTTTAAAACAAAAACGAGACTGTACAAGAGGTCCAAGAGGGATCTTGTCGCCCACTATCGAATGTTCTTCAGTTGATCTATTGCAGATTGTTTATTCTCTTATTTTGGGGCTCAACAATGAATTTGAACTAAAACAGTGAAGTGCTATAATCCAAAATAGCTTATCCGTACTTGTCAACCTCAAAAAATGAAAATAGTGGTCAAGACCTGCATTGAGTAAAACAAGAATTACACATAATTATATGTCTCGCTGGTCAAGGGTTTGATACCAAATGTAGCAAAGTAGAGTACGTTTATATTTTAGAGGCTGTGATAGGACCCTAACATACACCACTGCATATGTTTCCCCACAATAATCAATAATATATATGGTTTAAGGGCGGAGCTATCAAAAGTTTTTTAGTTATAAGCAAAAATATAAATTTCCGGGGTGGTGCACCACTAAATGTGTCTCCCCATAACAACCCAAAATATATATGATTTAAGGGTGGGGCTATCAACGGTTTTTAAGGTATAAGCAAAAATATACATTTCATAAGGTGAGGCAGGCCCCAAGGACTGTTATGTCTCCCCATAACAATCCAAAATGTATATGGTTAAAAATTGGGGCTGTGAATATTTTTAAGTTATGAGTAAAAATATATATTTCAGAGGTGGGGCAGGACCCCAAAGGACCTCCCATAACACCACTGAATGTGTTTTCCAATAATGATCAATGATATATATGGTTTAAGCGTGGGATTGTGAACGGTTTATAAGTAAATATATAAATTTCAGTGGGTGGAGTAGGACCCCCCAAATGTGTTTACCTATATCAAATAAGAATAAACATGGCTTAGAGGTAGACATGTAAATAGTTTTACTAGACCTAAAAAGAACGTATATGCTAAATTTCATAAAGATCCTTTCAAAACTTTCTGAGAAATAGCAATAACAATCTTTAATTGTCAAAATCAAATATGGTCGCCTAGCACGCCTGAAAATGAAGAGTGCACAACTAGACCTGAAGGAGAACATATATGCCAAATTTCATAAAGATCCCTTCAAAACTTTGTGAGTAATAGCTATATCATCTTTAATAGTAAAAACAAAACCAAGATGGTCGCCTGGCAGCCATGTTGTTATCCGTTCCGCTTGAAAATGAAAAGTGCACAACTAGACCTCAACGAGAATATATATGTCAAATTTCGTTAAGATCTTTTCAGTACTTTCTAAGAAATAGCGATAACAAGAACTGTTTTAGAACGGACGATGGACCACGGACGCAGTGCGATTGGAATAGCCAACCATCTGTTGATGATGGGGTAAAAACACAGAACATTTCAATACATCATCATGTCCAGTAATTAGAAGCATTCGGTAATTAGACCACTCAATAATTATAAACAAAATGTGACGCATAATTCCCTTCTGTTTAAAATCACTACACATAAGAAGTTGGCGCTGTCCAGAACTTAATTGATGATCTAATTAAATTTTTATATAAAACAAAAATTCTGAAAATATTTGAATATTTATGTGTCGTCTGAAGCCCAACGTTAGTGACATGCTCACGTCATTATGAATTAGTGTTAGACAGAAACGCAAAACTTTTGCCATTTTGAAACTCATCCAAGATTGTGAGTGCTGTTATCAATCACTGCAAAATAAAGCATAACCCGACAAAATGACGTCAGGGGTAATTAGATACTTTGACATTATCGCCGATTTTAAGGAAAATGCAAATTTGACGTCTTATATTACAGGAGTGCAGTTAATTGAAAAAGATCGATTTTAAAACCAGCGTAAAAGTAAAGTTAGAGAATATCGTCTACATATAAATATAATGGTATTTAATTAAATTTTCTAAACTTATTTTGTATCTTCTGTAAAATTCATTTACCTTACAAGAAAATGTCATCTAAGCCTTGGTGTCATGGGATACTTTAAGACGTTGTACAAATGATTCTGCCTCTGTAAGTGCATGGATATTTTCTGTGGCTACACAATCCACATTACTGTCTATTAACTCATAAAACTGTGGTCTATGCCAATCCATCAGCTACTACAAGATTTTACAATGTTCACATTCGAATTAACTATTGACAAGTGTAATTACCATATACTAGCGGAAAAAATAAAATTTGTAAATATTAAAGATATATAAAATTGTAAGAAGTATTCTTTGATTGCTCTTTATTCTTAAAGTGATATGATCTGTCGTAGGTGAAACATTTTACATGCCCATTTTATGTAGTACTTAATCTCATATATATTCCAAAGAGACCATCTGGTGGTTAGAACAATAAATGCATTTGTAAAATTGCAACAATATTGCCGAACGTAACCCGTAATATCAGACCATCTGATGTTTAGAATAACAAATAAATAAAATATTTTAATATGCATCATGACTACATGATGATGCATATTTAAATATTCTATTTAATATTTGAAATATGTCATTTGACAATGTTTCTATAAATCAGTAATTGGTATATGGTCATTTGTATTATCGCTTCGTGTAAAAAATGCCCCTATACAAATCTCTGATATAAAAATAAAGGAAATATAAATACCATTCAAGCCTTTTATTTACATGTATTCGACATATTGTTTCATTGCAAGGACATTTATTCAAGGTTTCTAAGGTTGGTGAAAGATACTTAAATAGTCTACAATGTTTTTTTTTTCTACTGTATTAAAAAACATTTTCGAATTTCATTTAAACATATTTCAACATTTGCTGTATATTATCACTTTCAGCATAATGTTTTAAAGAAGAAAAAGTCTCACATGTAGTTCCATAGAACATGTATGTATAAATATGCGGATCACTAGGAAATCAAATTCAGATATGCTAGTACGAAGGAACAGTGAATCGAAAAACATGTAAATATATGTTCTTGTCACATGGTAAAGTTGTTCATTTATATTGTCTAATAAATGAATGATATTACATTTAGTTACACTTTTTTTATGTGTAGATTATCTATTGTAATCATATCTAAACACAAAACTCCTGTTAGTGTGTAATCTACTGTTATTATACTATAGCAATAACCTTTTTTCTATATTATCGAATTTTATTTTATCATACCACAAACATAAACTCCCCCTGGTCAATGTATTTCGTTTCATTTATTTATTGTTATTATTATTATTATTATATTATATATATTATTACTCCGAGTGAACGTTTCCGCAGCGTCGAAAATTCGTGTCTTACGAAACTTAATGTTAGACTCCACTACTAGATGTGCAGTCAAATCCTGGGGTCATTCATTTTCAGATCTTATCTTTATTGTTATCATGCTACGCCTCAAATCTTATTATTTGTGTAGTTATTGTTTTACTTATTTATCGTACTTCTTATGCCTCAAATGTTTACGTGATGAGCTGGTTCAGTTTGTCAGCTTATTTGAGAAATTAATGATGTTTGTACCCCTTCCATATATTTTTTTTGTGCGATGCGACTCACTTTGTGTAAAGTCAAGTTTGCACGAAACCCCAGTTATATTCCCTGCCCCCTCTTTGAAAAACTTCACTGAAACTCCCACCCCTTCTTATTCATTCAAATTGCTTGGCGTAGTTTTCATTGTATCTTATTTAGATATATTTATTTACTACCGTTGAGATTTGCTGTTGCTAATTAACAACCAAGGTCATTCTAGTTTGGTATTAATTATACATGATGTGTATCAAGGTTTGGGGAAAACAGCTTGATGATTCATAAGCACTTAAATGTGCTCAAATGTTTCTTATGAGCTGTTTCCAATTAATGATGTTTGACTGTAATTTGTGAGCAATCACAACTACCCTTGTATTATGAGCTTTTTATTGTTTAACAAATCAAGTTTAAACCAAACATAAAATTACTGATGTGTATCAAAAAAGATGATACAAATCGCTAAATGTGCTTGTTTTCCAAACACTGTAAAAACAGTAGGATCATTTGGGCTAAACTTAAAATGTGTAAAAGATAAATCGCTCACCTAGGAGTGAAAATGGATGGAATTAACTTGCATAAGGGTAGACTTGCTATGCTTATATTTTTATAGATCATTCAAGATAATGTGCAACAACAGTATAAAACATGCGAAATTCATTTAAAACGAGAACTAACTTTCACACTACTAACTAACTTTCTGTCGTAGGAGTTGGACGGAGTTCAGCATTTGAAGCAAACAGAGCCGCCGAAACCATACCGCGTACTCCTGTCATCTTGAACTAGGGTCCAATTTCCGCACAAAATTGTCTTAAAACACCCTATATAATTCTTTGAACCAAATGCAAGGAAACTAAAACATAAATAATTTATAATGCCCTAGATGACACAAGTCATATTTTTGTTGGACCCAGGAATACATTTTATTTTTTTGTAGGGAGCATTCATTGGTATTGATTCATAAGTGATATCACCTATTCGAATGAGTGATATCACCTATTCGAATAAATGATATCTCTAACTGGTATTAAAAAGTAAAACGGTTCCCCATAAGGACAAAACTGTCTAAAAAATCCACTAAAAGGGGAAATAACTCACAAAAGGGGTAACCTGACAATGTCGACCCTATTGACTTTTTGCAGCTTTTTGCATGCTGAACATTTTAGCTTCTTTCACTTCTACTCTATATATTATATTTTTCAAGATAATTTCGAAAAACATCCAAACACATGAAAAATCCACTTAAAAGGGGAAATAACTCCCATAAGGGCAACCTGACAATTTCGGCCCTTTTGAATTTTTTTGTAGATTTGTGCATGCTGAATACTTTTGCTTCTTTGACTTTTACTCTACCTATTACGGAAGCCTATTATGGTCACTCCAAAAAAAAAATATGTATGTCGTTTTAACCCGTTAAAACGCGAAAGTATCTCGTTAAAACACGTTATTTATCTCGTTAAAACGCGTTAATTATCTTGTTAAAACGCGATAGTTATCTCGTTAAAAACGCGTTAGTATCTCGTTAAAACGCGTTATTTATCTCAAAACGCGATAGTTATCTCGTTGAGTATAGCTGAATTTGATAGAAGTTGGAATAAGGGGGTTAGGATATGTTTGCTGTGACGGACGCTGCCGCGCAAATAGGGCTCCTAGTGCTCCGTATATTCCACTGTTTGGTGGCTATTGGGACTATACTTGTAATGGCGCAAAACTCCCTAACTACGATTGTACCCGTTCACAGCAGCACAAGAAGTATACTGTATACTTGTTTATAATGCGTTTTAACGAGATAACTAACGCGTTTTAACGAGATAAATAACGCGTTTTAACGAGATAAATAACGCGTTTGAACAAGATAAATAACACGTTTTAACGAGATAAATAACGCGTTTAAACGAGATAATTATTGAGTTTTAACGAGATAAATAACGTGTTCTAACGAGATATTATCGCGTTTTAACGAGATAAATACCGCATTTTGACGAGAAAGTTAACGCGTTAAAACGACATGAATATTTTTTTTCTTTGCACAGTGACACTAATAGGCTTCCGTAACCTATTATACTTTTCAAGATAATGTCAAAAAACATCCACAAACATTAAAAATATTCACAAAAAGGGAAATAGGTCACATAAGGGTCGACCCAACAAATTCCACCAAATGAAATGTTGGTAGACTTTTGCAAGCCGCTCATTTTAAGGCAACGGTTTTTTCTCTAGCTTTAATAATTTTGGAGATACATGTATTAAATAAAAAATATCTGCTAACTCATTCGTTCTATATTTAGCCGTGGCAGCCATGTTTGGCCCTAGCCCCTTTACATTTGTAAAGTGTATGCGGTTTTACATGGTTATACTTCCTGTCAAGTTTGGTTCAAATTGGTCAAATGGTTCTTGAGAAGTAGTCAAAAATGTTGAAAATTTTACAAAAAGAAAAAAAAAACATTTTCCATTTACTTAGGTGCCTTTTACCTTCACCTTTAACTCTATGACCTGAAAATTTTGTCAAAATGATCCTCAGATAATTCCTAACAACTTTCTCATATATCTATATCTGTATACAAAAAGTCGATCAGTTTTGAGTTATTAAACAATTTGCAATACAAATATATCCTGTGTTACCGAAGCGCCCCCCTAGTGGCTCGTTTATGGACAGATTTAATTTTCGTTGGTTTACTTTGTAGACATTGACTTAACAATCAAGCATACACAATCTGAAACTCATCTGATCATTGGTTCATGAGAAGATGTTTAAAGATGTACCAAGTTTTGGTCTTTTTAGGTCCCTTTTAGGGCCCCTATTGGTCCTATCTCTTTTTCATTCGCAAACTTTATGCGGCGTCACATGGGAATGCTATATGAGAATTGGCCAACTGATTCTGGAGAAGAAGATATTTAAATACAAAAATAACAGACGGACGAAGACGACGGACGCCAGATCTTTGGCTATAGCAATAGCTCACTTGGCCCTGCTAAAAAGAGCAGAATCCACCATAACTGTGATAATCATAAGTTTACTCTGCTTCGCCATAGTATGTGCATCGGACAAAATTAGTATCATTGTCTTCCAATCTAATTAAAAATCGATCTCTCACCTCTCCGGTATTCTGATGATACTGACGATGTAGATTTACCTGGTTTTGTTGTATTTTTCTAAACGCAGGCACGAGTTATCTTGCTTTAAATAAGGTGGTATTATAGTTTTATGTTTAAAAAAACAGATCGTAAATCACGTTAAATTAACTGAATCACCAATCAAATTTGTGCTATGCCAGTATGGGTGTATTTACAGTCCAGCTTGTTTAACGGGACTGTCGACTGTCTCTTAATGGCGATTTATGTTCCACCTGAAAATACCAAATATCTTCAAATGTTTTTGACGAACTTGACGTATTAGCAGGATCGATAAATTAATACATTTGTAAAAGACCCATTTACCTCTGAAGAAATATTGAACAGTATTAAATCACTTATAAGAAATAAATCACCTGGTTGTGATTTTATCTTGAATGAGTACATGATATCAACATCTGATATAATGCTGCCTCTGTATAGCAAACTATTTAATTTATTACTTGAGACTGGGATCTTCCAAACACAGTGGTTATGTGGTGAAATTATTCCATTGTATAAGAAAGATAATGAAAATGACACACAGAACGAGGCCTAACTGAAACAGCAAGCTGTTTCGAAAAAGTCTCCCAAACCTTGACTCCCCTACTCCCATGTAACCAAGTTCTACTAGTGAATACCAAACTTTAATGCAATAGAACTCTTTGTGTTGACATGGGTATTAAGAAAATATATGGTTTAGGGGTGGGGATCTCAACGGTATGTCAGATAAATGAACATTTCTCAAATAAGGGGGGGGCAGGGAATGACCCCGGGGACCCCCAACTACGACCATGAAATTGGTCTCATCACAAGTAATAAGAAAATATATGGTTTAGGGGTGGGAATCCCAACGGTATTTCAGATAAATGAACATTTTTCAAATGAGGGGGCAGGGAATGAGGCCTAACTGAAACAGCAAGCTGTTTCGAAAAAGTCTCCCAAACCTTGACTCCCCTACTCCCATGTAACCAAGTTCTACTAGTGAATACCAAACTTTAATGCAATAGAACTCTTTGTGTTGACATGGGTATTAAGAAAATATATGGTTTAGGGGTGGGGATCTCAACGGTATGTCAGATAAATGAACATTTCTCAAATAAGGGGGGGCAGGGAATGACCCCGGGGACCCCCCAACTTCAAATTGGTCTCATCACAAGTATAAGAAAATATATGGTTTAGGGGTGGGAATCCCAACGGTATTTCAGATAAATGAACATTTTTCAAATGAGGGGGCAGGGAATGACCCCGGGGACCCCCCAACTAGGACCATGAAATTAGTCTCATCACAAATAATAAGAAAATATATGGTTTAGGGGTGGGGATCTCAACGGTATTTCAGATAAATGAACATTTCTCAAATGAGGGGGCAGGGAATGACCCCAGGGAAATTGAAACACTGACTGCACATCTAGACATGGAGATCTAACATCCCTCCAAGTTTCGTAAAATTACGACTTACGGTTTTCGAGAAACGCTGCGGAAACGTTCACGGTCGGAAGAAAGAATAATAATAATAATAATAATAATAATAATAATAATAACCAGCTGTTTCGAAAAAGTCTCCCAAACAAAACCCCCATATCTCTTTGTAACCAAGTGCTACTAAATACTGTTTAATCCCGGGGAAATTTAAAACACTGACTGCAGACATGGAGATCTAACATTTCAGATAAATGAACATTTCTCAAATGAGGGGGCAGGGAATGACCCCCGGGACCCCCCAACTACGAGCATGAAATTGGTCTCATCACAAGTAATAAGAAAATATATGGTTTAGGGGTGGGGATCTCAACGGTATTTCAGATAAATGAACATTTCTCAAATGAGGGGGGGCAGGGAATGACCCCGGGGACCCCCCAACTACAACCATGAAATTGGTCTCATCACAAGTAATAAGAAAATATAAGGTTTAGGGGTGGGGATCTCAACGGTATTTCAGATAAATGAACATTTCTCAAATGAGGGGGCAGGGAATGACCCCGGGAAAATTGAAACACTGATTGCACATCTAGACATGGAGATCTAACATCCCTCCAAGTTTCATAAAGTTACGACCAACGGTTTTCGAGAAACGCTTTGGACAAGATCTGGGAACATTTCTCAAATGAGGGGCCAGGGAATGACCCCGGGGAAATTGAAACACTGACTGCACATCTAGACATGGAGGTCTAACATCCCTCCAAGTTTCATAAAGTTACGACCAACGGTTTTCGAGAAACGCTTCGGACAAGATCTGGCAAGAAAGAAAAATAATAATAATAATAATAATAATAATAATAAGAAACGGTGTAAAAACAAGAAGTCTACCAAACTTCGTTTGGGAGACTTAATAATAATAATAACTAGGCATAATTGAAACAGCCAGCTGTTTCGAAAAAGTCTCCCAAACAAAACCCCCAAATCTCTTTGTAACCAAGTGCTACAGTGAATACTGATTAATCCCGGGGAAATTGAAACACTGACTGCACATCTAGACATGGAGATCTAACATTTCAGATAAATGAACATTTCTCAAATGAGAGGGCAGGGAATGACCCCGGGGACCCCCAACTACGACCATGAAATTGGTCTCATCACAAGTAATAAGTAAATATATGGTTTAGGGGTGGGGATCTCAACGGTTTTTCAGATAAATGAACATTTCTCAAATGAGGGGGCAGGGAATGACCCCGGGGACCCCCCAACTACGACCATGAAATTGGTCTCATCACAAGTAATAAGAAAATATATGGTTTAGGGGTGGGGATCTCAACGGTATTTCAGATAAATGAACATTTCTCAAATGAGGGGGCAGGGAATGACCCAGGGGAACCCCCCAACTACGACCATGAAATTGGTCTCATCACAAGTAATAAGAAAATATAAGGTTTAGGGGTGGGGATCTCAACGGTATTTGAGATAAATGAACATTTCTCAAATGAGGGGGCAGGGAATGACACCGGGGAAATTGAAACACTGATTGCACATCTAGACATGGAGATCTAACATCCCTTCAAGTTTCATAAAGTTACGACCAACGGTTTTCGAGAAACGCTTTGGACAAGATCTGCGAACATTTCTCAAATGAGGGGGCAGGGAATGACCCCGGGGAAATTTGAAACACTGACTGCACATTTAGACATGGAGATCTAACATCCCTCCAAGTTTCATAAAGGACCAACGGTTTTTCGAGAAACGCTTCGGACACTGGCAAGAAAGAAAAATCGAGGCATAATTGAAACAGCCAGCTGTTTCGAAAACTCTCCCAAACAAAACCCCCAAATCTCTTTGTAACCAAGTGCTACTAGTGAATACTGTTTAATCCTGGGGAAATTGAAACACTGACTGCACACTAGACATGGAGATCTAACACATTTCTCAAATGAGGGGGCAGGGAATGACCCTGGGGACCCCCAACTACGACCATGAAATTGGTCTCATCACAACTAATAAGTAAATCTATGGTTTAGGGGTGGGGATCTCAACGGTTTTTCAGATAAATGAACATTTCTCAAATGAAGGGGCAGGGAATGACCCCGGGGACCCCCCAAATACGACCATGAAATTGGTCTCATCACAAGTAATAAGAAAATATATGGTTTAGGGGTGAGGATCTCAACGGTATTTCAGATAAATGAACATTTCTCTCAGGGAATGACCCCGGGGACCCCCCAACTACGACCATGAAATTGGTCTCATCACAAGTAATAAGAAAATATAAGGTTTAGGGGTGGGGATCTCAACGGTATTTCAAATAAATGAACATTTCTCAAATGAGGGGGGCAGGAATGACCCCGGGGAAATTGAAACACTGATTGCACATCTAGACATGGAGATCTAACATCCCTCCAAGTTTCATAAAGTTACGACCAACGGTTTTCGAGAAACGCTTTGGACAAGATCTCATTTCTCAAATGAGGGGGCAGGGAATGACCCCGGGGAAAGTGAAACACTGACTGCACATCTAGACATGGAGGTCTAACATCCCTCCAAGTTTCATAAAGTTACGACCAACGGTTTTCGAGAAACGCTCTAGAAAAATAATAATAATAATAATAATAAGAAACGGTGTAAAAACAAGAAGTCTACCAAACTTCGTTTGGGAGACTTAATAAGAAACGGTGTAAAAACAAGAAGTCTACCAAACTTCGTTTGGGAGACTTAATAATAATAAGAATAATAATAATAATAAGAAACACAGCAAAATCAATAAGTCTCCAAACTTCGTTTGGGAGACTTAATTACTATTTGGAAATGTAAGTCTATCTAATGAGGAAAATGAACTTATCATGTTAGCAACTCAAACATATATCAAGGACACCAAGAGATTCACTACATGAGGACAACCCCATCCTCTCTCTCTCTCTCTCTCTCTCTCTCTCTCTCTCTCTCTCTCTCTCTCTCTCTCTCTCTCTCTCTTGTACTAGTAATGTTTTATGTATTGCATAAAATACAATAATATATATTTATATACTCGCCATCTATGAAATTGTGTAATATGTAAGGAGAGGGCTTTACATAATGTTTTGATAACTTGTAGCCCAATCCTATTTCTGTTAAATGGAAATAAAATATGTTTAAACTAAACAGAATTATAGACCAATTACTCTCCTGTCTTGTCTTGGTGAAGTTTTTACTTCTATTCTGAACGAGAGATTAAACGAATATTCTGAGAGAGCAGGTCTCTTACTAAAAGGAAAAAGAATACACGATCATAATTGTAGTCTATATTTACTTACTGAATTGTATGAAAATATGACAAAGAAGTGATTTTATGCTTTTATAGATTTCCAAATAGCCGTCGTTTCAGTATGGCGAATTGGATTATGGAACAAACTATTATTTAGTAAAAGAGATGGTTAATGTTTTAAAATAAATAGAAACATGTATAATGGAATAAAGGCTAAAGTTAAACTAAATGGATGTTTCTCTGACTTCTTCCCATGTCAACTTGGAGTCTGGCAGGGCGATAATTTGTCACCATTTCTCTGTTCTGTGTTTTTAAATGAATTGGAAAATTTCTTGGTTTCAAAACAGGGACAAGAATTGCCTTGCCTAACACAAATGTTTGAAAATGAGTTACATTTATTTTTAAGCTATTTGTACTTTTATATGCTGATGACACTATCATATCAGAAAGATTTGCCAAAGATTTGCAATTGCAATTGAATAATTTTTATGAATATTGTACATGATGGAAATTAAATGCTAATGTTGAAAAAACTGAAACTATGGTTTTTAGAAGGGAAATATCCTAAACATGAGTTTGCATTGTTTACTAGAAGAAGAAGATAGAAGTGGTTAAAATGTTTAGATATCGTGGTGTATTATTCTGCAAGACAGGGACATTCAAATTTAATTGTAAAAAACAATATGACAAAAGAATTAAAGCTATGTACAGTGTGCTAGTCAAATGTAAGAGAAACAATTTATCTATATTTTGTCATATGAACTTGTTTGACAAAACCATACAACCTATCTTATTGTATGATTGCGAAATATAGGGTTTTACTAATACCGTATTATTCGAAAAAGTACATTTGAAATTTTGTAAGCATATATTAAATGTAAACAACAAAACTCCAAATGCTATGGTGTATGGAGAACTAAGTAGATTTCCACTTATTTTAAATATTAAAGTCAGAATGATATCTTTCTGGTCAAACTTTCATTTTTCCAATGGCAACAAAATATCTTCATTAATATATCAATTAGTTCGTAACCAAGCGTTATCATGGTTATATTTTATTAAAGGTATTTTAATGACAATGACAATGACTTTATTCTCATAAACTAAATTACATTAGTGTAGAGAACATAAAATTTATACAAATATGCAATACAAATCAAATCAGCGCATGCGCAATTAACATGATAAATAAATCTCTATATCTACCTGGAGGTTGGACTCTGTTCCTAATATAACTTATAAATTTACTTTAACTTTATTTTAACAACAAGGCTTCTATATTTAAATAAATTGGAATTAGAATGATATATTTCAGGTAATAATGTTTTCCTTATGGATGCAATATCAATATTGCTACATTTTAAATTGTAATGATATTCATCTCCAATTTAATCTGAATTACAAAGTGTACATTTTCTTTCACATCTTGAAATATTAGGCCATCTACCAATTTCAGTTGGTAATTTAAGATTACAACATCTAAATGTACATAAAATCTTTGTATTTTTGTTTGGGGTGTACACGTTCTAAACTCGGTGTTGTTTTGAAAATTCTATAGTTGATTGCTTTAGGTGAAGTAGCTGTATCACTTTGCCATTTCTGTACAAATTGATAAAACAATATTCAATAAACAGTATTTCTTAACCAATTTACACTAGGAAATGTATGAGACAACCAAATATAAGATAATCCACATTCGTCAATGATATTTTTTATACATTTCATCCATGATGTACAGGTAATTTTGTGTAAAAGAGAATATAATTTTGTATAGCCAGGGGATATCTTCCCAGTTCTCATATACCATATAATTTGGTGTATAGTTATTAGGATTCAAAACATATTTAAAAAAATTCAAATGTAATTTCTCTACTACATCTCTGTTTGAAAAGCCCCATATTTCACAACTATATAATAGAATTGGTGAAACAATTTTATCGAGGGCTTCTACGTTAAGTAATTACACTATACGTAGCTTCCACAGCTTTGTCATATGAGTATTTAACATGATCCCTGTTCTTGAAAATAATACCCTTAGATACTGAAAATTATTTACAATTTCAATATCGGTACCATTATATATAAATTTTGTAGGTTGTCTCCCCCTACCAAAAACTATGACCTCAGTTTTTCCTTCATTAACTTTTCATTAACTTTCAAGTGCCAAAATGAGCAGTATTCACAAAAATATCAAGTTGGTATCCAAATCCTCTTTAGAATCAGATAAGAAGACCGTATCATCAGCATACAATAACACAAACAATGTAGAATATATATTAAATTCATTTTCATATAAATTTGAAACTGATTCTAGTCCCTTCGATCCATGGATTGAAAGGAAATGTTCAAGGTCATTCAAAAATATTGAAAACAAAAAAGAGACAGGTTTTCGCCTTGTCTAACTTCTTATGAACATGGGAAACTTTCGGACAAAACATCATTGACCTTAAGTTTTGCCTTAATTCCATTGTACATATTTATAATAACACTGAAGCATTTTCCATTAACAGAATAATTCAAAATATGGTTCCACAATCCCCATCTCCAAACAGAGTCGAACGCCTTTTCAAAGTGAATGAATGCACAATATAGCCTTTTGCCTCTATATTTATACGTATAGTATAGTATAGGTTCTTGAGAGTAAACCGTTGTCATTGTCATCGATGTGTCGCGTAGAGGATCTAAGGCAATCCGCAATGGGGTCACGTGCGGGTGACCTCTCGTAGATATGTGATGTTCGACCAGTAAAACTGCGACTAACAAAAATTAATGGCAAAGAAATGTTATTTATTTTATAACAAAAGAAACTGTCATTTCACAAAAATCCGTCGGTATATATTTAAAATTAATGATTCGAATCCATCCAGGGTTATGAATATAATTCTACACTACCGTATTTTGTGTTCAGTGTACGTTGTTTATAGTGTTAAACATGTTTACATCTCTTTACTATTTTTATCGCTTACAAGATTATGCAAGTCGATTTTTCATTGTGTCCTCCTCACAAAATTTTATTATTTATTTTTAGAATAAAATTTAGAATTATGAATTCTATCATTTATTCTTGACTAAAATTCTCTATTATAACTGCGACATATCAGAAAACATCGATTATAGATCGGATTTTAATTAGATTGATTGTCTTCAGACAAAAATCACTTTGTGAAGAAAAAAAAAGGCTCCAGAGGGAGTCGAACCCTCGACCTCCAGTTTACTAGACTGGCGCTCTAACCAACTGAGCTATGGAGCCGACTTGCCACCAAACGACATATAAGCTTAACAAATGCTATCCTATCACGATCGCCCCGCGTAGATTAATGACCACGTCTAAATATAGATGTCTAACTCCTACTTGCAATTTGTATTTTGTAAGAAGATTACAAATCATAAGACCAATAAGTATAAAATTTACCTACACTGCATAAAGCCCACCAGGTGTATGACTTAAAGAGTAAAGCTGTTGTTCAGATTTATATCGTAGATATTGAGAGTACAGAAGATAGATTTACCTCCAGTTTCAATATTATCAGCGATATAAGGCCTAGATCTAGGATCTAGGTACACGTGCAGTTTATTTATTCTTAAAGATCGGTCTAGATCTAGTTAACTAAAGAAAACTTACACCGATTTTGAAACCCATTCGACTTATTTCAGTTGATGTTCCACCGTCCAGTATTCTTGTGCGACATTACTCCAAGTTCAGTGTACAGCCCGACTTTGAAGGCAACAACAAAGAGAGGTAACTCGAAGAGGCTTATCTGTCAACCGCGGTACATGGGCTATGAATTTTTATTATGATGTTGCCTGAAATCCTAAAGTTCTTGAATTTTTTAGTTCAAGAAGGCAGTTTTAGTTAACAATTTGAGTGAGTTTAAAAAATAATTACAATGTTTAGCTTACAGATATTTAACATTTATCACGTATAGGCCTACAAAAATCATTGGTTTATTTAAAAATATACTTGTAGATTTAATAATTCTAATATATTAGATCTATGTTGTATTTACATTATGTACCAGGTTTTATATGTTGACGTACACTTGAAATACGGATTATATCTATGTTAGCCTACAATCTATATAGATATATGTGCGTTTTCCAATAAAATATTTTAATGTTAATATGTAAATAATGATAAATGGTATTGATAATGTCAACGATACAAAGTGCACGGAATAAATTTGTGACGGGCTTTCCACTCTGATTGAACAAACCAGCAAAGTCGTAGGTTGTGCTGTGATTACAAATTATTAGATCTATAGGGAAAAACCTGTGGATGAAAATAAAAACTTTAATCAAAATAAATTTCCACAGTATTATCATCGGTTAACAGAAGTATAAACCTGAATATCTTTTAAGTTTGAAAAAGTCTTATCATTTGATACGAATAAATATGAGAAATAAAAATAATTAATCTTACCAGGTAATCCTAAAATATCGGTCCGTCAGTGTATGAGGTTATGGACGATTTTACAAGTATTTTTCAAAAAGGAAAAATAAATCTCCGGAAAGTAACATCGAGCCCGCTATTTTTGATGAACTAGACAGCGTAATAAATTTCGAGGAAATGAAAAATAGTATCAAAAGTAGTAATAAACGTTGTAGCCAAGATTATATATTAAATGAGTTATTTGTAGAATGTACGGCTACACTTATGCCTTTTCTACACAAATTGTTTAATGCTGTTTTTAGATTTGGGTTCCCCCACCCCCCAAGTTTGGTCAAGAGCTACAATTGTACCTGTTTATAAAAAGGGTGACGCGAATGATACAAACAATTATAGGGTATATCGTTAGTAAGCTGCATGCGCAAACTTTTCACATCAACATTTCAAGATTTTTTTCACAGGGAAGTGTGAAGTAGACCGTTCCTCCCAACTGAATGTTAAATCTAGGTAAGAAGCAGATATGCTGCTCTCTGTCGTCTCTTTAATCTAAAGCTCAACATAATACATCTGGCAGAGGTAATTATGAAATTCTGGATCATTTATAAACAGAACGTCGTCGATGTACTTGTAAGTAAAATTGAATCGAGATGCTAACTGTTTCTTTCCTGTACAAACACTGTAAATTCCGCTTCTTACGGATACAAAAATATGTCAGCTAGGAAAGGGGCACAATTGGTACCCATGGGCTGGAAAACTTTTCCCTCAAGAACCCCGAAAGTTGGTCACCAGAAACTCCAGCATCTTCATGATATCATCTTCAGTATACGTGAAATTGGAATCAGGGGATTCCTTTACAATATATGGATCTTCATGACCTAACACTAAATATTTATATCTGCAATTTCCATTTTTGTATATAAAGAAGACTTGTATAATAAAAGTGAGACTGCTGTTAAGTTTCTGGTGAGAAATTGTCGTTTAACGGGTCGAAAAATCAAAAGACGATGCTTCTAATATGTTTGAAATTTCGAGACTTTAGATGTTCCAACAACGTTTTAGTATTCTGTAGGATTCACATCTGAATCACTCACCTTCTTGAGTAGGTAGTTGCATAGCACTTCTGAAGACTTTGCTGAATAATGTGTATGCAGTTTGGTCAGTGCAATGAATAGAGACTTGGTGGAGCAACAAGAAGACCCCGTAATAAGTTTGTGTTCATAAGGATTTTGTGCATCCTTGGAATCCAGTAAATGTATGGTAATTCAAGTTCTGTTTCACTCGTCTGTATTCCAAAAATATCACGGTGGGTGTGACCGGTTGACAGGAGATGCTTGCTCCTCCATGGCATCTGATCCCACTTGATCTTGATTTGAAGAGGTGTCCGTGTTTGTCCATTTTGTACCCGATTTGTACCTATATCCTGGACATCCAAATGATTTATTCCTTGGTATCTGATACTTTTTATATTAAATAAGGAATATGAAGGCTGTAAATTTTATCATCACCCAGGGACATGTTTTTGTATAAAGGTGCACGGGCACTGACAATAGGTATTATTACACTTGTGGTTTTTTTCTGCATTTTCATTTGTCCAGAGACGATTACTTGTTCTACGTTTTAAAATGAAATCGCACTGTAAACCGGATAATTTATCATATTGCACTGCTATGACGTAGCCATATTTCTTTCAATGGTCGATGGTTTGTTAAATTATAATGTAATAGAACGATCATTGCACAATTTTTGGTTAGAAAAATAGTGCAATAATTGTATATGATTATAATGAAATATGTTTTACCAAGCACATATACATATACATCCTTACAATATAAAAATCTCAGATACCAAAGTATAAATCAATAGGATGTCCAGGACATAGATACAAATCCGGTAAACAATACTAATGTATGTTTTCAAAAGTGATGATAACCTCATGCTTCTGATTTATCAGTCGTGTTTTACATCACACTAAAAATGTCAGTCATTTGATGGCGATCAGGTTTAGTCGTAGAGTAGAGACCATCGGTCTCCCGCTAGTTATAACTGGCAAACTTCCTCACAAATATATCTTCGGTTCTAGCGCTGCTCCCATATGCACTGACCAGAAATGAGATACTTCGTTATAGTTGCAAAATCACAGTGATACATGTTCTTGTAAGGTTTTTGGTCTGGGACCGAAATTGATTTTGTGAGAAAGTTTACCAATTTATTCGCCGAAGGCCGTTGGTCACTTTCCGGATACAATATACATGTACACTAGTTTTCAGCTTCACCACTAAAACTTACTGCCAACATACGACTGAAGTATTTCTGAGTGTGTCGTAAAAACCATCCAAATTGCTATATTGCTATAGCAACCAAGCTCATGTGGTAATAATTTTTCTTGTCGGGTTTTGGCCTGATTTCTAATTTTATGATTAAGGAAATAGTTCATAATTCATGATTTCAAAAGTCGGATATGTTTTGATTGGTGATACTAATCTGTATGTAAATTATTGAATTTCACTAACCAATCGAATACAGTTAGAGAGGTTTTGCATTATCTAATGAATATATCAAAGAATGCCATATATGTTTACAGCAAAAGTCTGTAGAAGATCTAAATTGTGCATCATTCTGTAGAACAAAGGTGGATACATGTTTAGCCCAAACCAATCACACCATCAGTAATGCAATACACATTTAGTATGGATAACCAAAATAAGAATTTTTTCGCACTGATAACACACTTTAAATTTCTAAATTCTCCAGAACCTAAAATAGTCATCTTTTTACAGTGGTTAATCGTACTAGACGGATTTGGCTATACACTTAGATTTAATAGTTGGCATAGTATGATACCATTTTATCTTTAGATAATATACATCTTGTACATTGGAGCTCAACTGATGAAGTCTAATTGACAGAAACGATCGTCTTGAGCGTTATAACTTTGCTATTATGTTTATAATATTTACACATACAAAAAGAGACATTTGACAGAAACGGTCGTCTTGAGCGTTATAACTTTGGAATTATGTTTATAATATTTACACATACAAAAAGAGACAATTGACAGAAACGGTCGTCTTGAGCGTTATAACTTTGGTATTATGTTTATAATATTTACACATACAAAAAGAGACAATTGACAGAAACGGTCGTCTTGAGCGTTATAACTTTGGTATTATGTTTATAATATTTACACATTTGACAGAAACGATCGTCTTGAGCGTTATAACTTTGGTATTATGTTTATAATATTTACACATTTGACAGAAACGATCGTCTTGAGCGTTATTACTTTGGTATTATGTTTATAATATTTACACATTTGACAGAAACGATCGTCTTGAGCGTTATAACTTTGATATTATGTTTATAATATTTACACATACAAAAAGAGACATTTGACAGAAACGATCGTCTTGAACGTTATGACTTTGATATTATGTTTATAATATTTACACATACAAAAGAGACATTTGACAGAAACGATCGTCTTGAACGTTATAACTTTGGTATTATGTTTATAATATTTACACATACAAAAAGAGACATTTGACAGAAACGATCGTCTTGAACGTTATGACTTTGGTATTATGTTTATAATATTTACACATTTGACAGAAACGATCGTCTTGAGCGTTATAACTTTGGTATTATGTTTATAATATTTACACATACAAAAAGAGACATTTGACAGAAACGATCGTCTTGAACGTTATGACTTTGGTATATTTATAATATTTACACATACAAAAAGAGACATTTGACAGAAACGATCGTCTTGAACGTTATGACTTTGGTATTATGTTTACAAAATTTATCAAAAGTCGCTATTGACATATTGGTGTCAGAACTCCGTAGCCTTAATGTTCTTCATTCATCGGAGTATGTAAATATGTTTAAAGTTACCAAATACTTCTTTATATATTCTCTTTTCTAGGAAGGTTGTGCATGGAATATATGAAATTTTTAACACGATGCTCCAAATTACATTGAGTTTGGTATCATTAAACCGAAAGATTGATATTGTGTAGCACAGTAATATAAATGGGTCTATTTCAGGCATGGTAAGAAGACCAACCTTTGTTGAGATTACCGAAGTTTTCATGCCGACCGAAATTTGTGTGATAAAATTGAAATAGACACTAACGTGTAATATCGTTTTTACATCTCATGAAATAAAAATACATTCTTGAATACAGTTAATTGTTATAATATATTGAATAAACCATGCCCGCGAACGAAGTAGTTGAAATTATCAAACCTTGGAAATATATTATTAACCAAAAGACCGAAAATCAAAGTCAAACTGTCAATTATGTGATATAAAACATTTTAAAACAGCTGATGTAATATGTGTCTTTCGGTTTAATAGATCTATGTAATCTGTTCCAA